>MUZH01004124.1:0-45753 GCA_003012965.1 Juglanconis oblonga | reverse complement strand
GAGTACTAGTTCAGGGCTGCTTGCAAAACGCGTCTCAGTTGAGAGAGGCCATCCTCAGCGGGAAGATGCTCTTGATATCAACCAACTTTCTTCTCCTTGCACACCAGCTACTGTGATGGGGATATGGGTCTACTATATAGACCTTCTACTGCTCCTTTTCTCTCTTTCCATAGTTCTAGCTTAGAGCAGTGGAATGCATAGTTTCCTCTCACCAACGCCTTGGCCTGCTCGTCTCAGCTAATAAGTGTAATACTCACGATCTCGTGCTGTGAACGGTAACAACTGTCTCTGGTGGCGCGTCTCAGGTGTTTCGCCCTCCATCGTAGAAGTAGCGACGGGTATGTCTCCGACATCAGGAGGACCAGCAGCACAACGGTAACCCCAGACACCATCAGCATCGCCCATTCTGTCCACCGCCAGTCGACACTCGTGGCTGGCTCGATATATGCACCCATAATAGCGCCGATCATGGGGCCGCCGAATGCTGCGATCGCATACATCGGAAACGCCCATGTCTTCTCGATGCTGTTGTACATATCCTACACAGAGCCTCCGGAACAAACCAACGGTGTGGACGCGCAGCACCCAGCCAGCAGAAGGAATGTGATTTACGCACCAAATTTCCGCGCCAGCCCCGATGCCATGATCCAGATCGTAAACACGATCGTGGAGCTGCAAAACACGGCATTGCGACCGAACGTCTCCGAGAACGGCCCAGCGACCAGTGAACCCAGCCCCTTGCCGATGAGATACATCCCCGTGGCCAACGACTCGGCCACCTCACTGACCTCGAGAGCCCTCGCCACTTGCGGCAACTCGGTGTCGTCGATCCCGGAAGCCGCACCAACACCCATGGGGATGAGCGAGATCTGCAGCGTGTACATAGCTGGTGCGCTACGAGATGGGCCAGTTGCGCGGGTCCAGCAGATAGATCATCGGGGCCCTCCCATGCGACGACGAAGACTGTCTCGCCTTCGACTCTCGCGCGTGGACGCCGGTCAAGGAATGGCCGAGGGCTGCCTCGGCTGTGTACTGGCGTGGCGGTCGTTGGAACTCGCTGCACCGTCGCTCAAGTCCTCGTCAGTATCGGGGCCGTCCGTCCGTGCTGCTGCTGCTGCTGATGCTGCGCGAATCAATACTGCCAGCGGCTTCTGATGACTGTCGGCGTTGGCCATTATGCTGCGCAGCTTTGTCGGGGTCCACGAGGAGTGGCTCTGGCGCGGCGGTTTGCTCGTTGCGTTTGGCGTCGACGGTCCCCCCCCCCTGGAACCTTTTATCCTCTCGCTCGATCTGGATCTTGAAAGCGCGCTCGATATCTTTTGACTGTCGGAGGGACTGCATTCTTTTGCTTGCGATTAGCGCAAAGCGTTGGTTTGGAGGGGATGACCAGCCAGACTCGGATGTGTGGGATGGAAGTCACCACCACGCCTTTGGCGCTAAAATTTGATAAAAAGTACCTCTCATGGGTTTCGTGCCTCGTATCAGCTTTGTCCTTAGACAACAACAGAGAATGCCTGTTTGTTCAGTTGCCCGTTTGTGTTTGAACCAAGAGTGCGTGCGGTTGGACGTTTTTAGGTCGGCACCAGACAAGTATCCCCTCATCGCGGTTCACGATTGTTCACCATCGTTGCATCAGATGCTCGACAAGTTTGTAGAAGGTGAACAGCTCGAGGAACGCCGCCTTCTCGAGGTGATAGACAGTGTTGGTGGAAAAGAGGAAAAGACTTGATAATTGTCGCCTCCGTGTGGGTACAGTTGTTTGCAATGCCGACGTGGTCCACGGGTGGTGCATTTCTCCCGGCAATACGGCACGGATCACGGTTAACGACTACTTATATGGACCCGCTATGATGCAGGATATCACTCTGGGATGATCCAATATGTGGACGTGCAAGTCCAATCCCTTCCAGAAGCGTGGACCGCATTCACAGAAGGCCTTGTATAAGTTGCCCATCTCAGGAGTCACCCCGGGGCCTGGAGTTTGCCTGATTGCTGTAGCTTTTATAGAGGGACTTGGCTGAGGAGTGGAAAATTCGAGTTCTGCCGACGACGCAAAACCCCCATCCGCAGGACAGCTTCAACCCACACATGCTTGAGTTCTTCACTAGCAGCATAGGGTCTTCAGCATATCTCAAACGAGGCACTCGAATACATACCGGTTTGGGAAGTCCGAGGGACGTTATGGGGCGAGGCGATGATCCATGTCCATTTTGGTCCATCCGGTCCAACATATGGCACACTTCTTCGAGCCGAAAGGCCTACCGGCGTGGTTAGCTTCATCATGCGCACCATTCCCCGCATTCCGACGCCGAGTCAACTTCATGCCCAGAAAACGTCGAAGCGAGATATATATATTGTAATGAACAGTATTCGACTTCTGCTGGAGCTGTTCAGGTGGGCAACACATATGGTGTGACATAAATCTCATATATCCACGAGTTACGACTCCTTCAACGTCCTCCACAGGCAGCATCGAAGCTGTTCGCGCTGTAACCTTCACCAATAAGATACAGTAAACTTCTCCCAACGCCGGCTCATACCCGGGTCCTTTCGATACTCAAAACACAAGATGACCACGAACGGATCCAATGGCGTCCAATTCGATCCCGCCAAGTATCCGCCCTTCCCTGACGACGTTCCCAGTGTGAGTCTCGAAACATTTTCGCTGGCCCAGCTGGAGAAGGGCGACAAGGCACTGGAGGACCGTCTTTTTGAGACTTGCAAAGCACGAGGGTTCTTCTATCTCGACTTGAACGGCAGCCGAGTGAGTTCCATGCAACAGGATTGCGATGAGATCGCCAGACTGGCAGAGAAGGTCTTCAAGCTGCCAAAGGAGGAAAAGGAGAAGTATCCCATGAAAGACTCCATCTTCGGGTTGGTGACATCTGCGTGGGAAATTACGGCACTTTGCATAGAGGCTGAGCAATAGCCCAGATTTAAGCCCATTGGTGCCACGAAAACCGATGCCAACGGCACTCCAGATACGGCTAGTTTCTTCAATATCTCGAAAGACGCCATTCTCGAGAACACAGATCGTTGGCCGCTTCCCGATGTCGTTCTGGAGCAGAAGCCCCTGCTCGCCAGGTACATGCGCCATGCCCACGAGACCGGACTCAAGGTCTTGTCTATTCTCAGCACCAAACTAGGTCTTCCGGCGGATGCTCTGGCCAACTTTCACCGCATCACGGAGGAGTCGGGAGACCACGTTCGGATGACACATGGTCCCCCGAGGAAGTCTGCCGAGCTTCCTGAGATCCAGACGCCTGGGCACACCGACTTCGGAAGCATAACCATCCTGTTCAACTGGCTCGGTGGCTTACAGGTCTGGTCAGACCCGTCTCGGGGCAGCTTCGAGAATATTGTCGACCCAGACAGCACTGCGGCCACCTCGAATGGATCTGGTGAGAAGCCCCGGTGGCTGTGGGTGCGGCCTCCACCGCCGAACCATGCCATTGTCAACCTCGCCGATGCTGCGGTCAAGTGGACGGGAGGCGTGTTTTGCTCTGGAAGGCACAGGGTCGTGCCGGCCCCTGGGGAACAGGGCAAATATCACCGATACAGCATTGTGTACTTCGTGAGACCCGAGGATAAGGCGGTCCTGAAGCGTTTGGTGGCGCCGGGCATTCCGGAGCTCGAGGCTGGAGAAGAGGAGCCTGAGATCAATGCGAAGGCGTGGATCATCAACCAGGCGAGGGCTTTGGGGCAGACGATCGCGAACTGAGCCGAAGGCTGGCCAAGACTGATTGGTCACTCTTTATTGCCAACTAAGGCACAACCAATTCTATTTTGCGCTATTTTGTGCATCTTCAATGACCTTTCTCAGACTTTTGGCGGAGTCCTTGAGTGCCTCCTTTTCTGACTCATCGAGAGAGATTGCGACTTTCTTGATGATACCCTTTCGACCGAGGACAACCGGCGTGCTCAGACACACCTGAAAGTCCTCTTGAAAATGGCTGATAGGCATCACGCTGCACGTATTGTATAGCACAGCCTTGCAAATCGACCAAATAACACTGCCGATGCCATACGATGTCGAGCCCTTGGACTCGATAATTGCCGTGGCTTTCTCCTTGGTCTCCTGTGCAATCGCACCCTTGTCGATGTTGGCATCTTTGGGCATGAACTGCTCGAGAGGTATGCCTCCAATCGACACATGTGACCACGCCACAACCTGTGCCTCGCCATGCTCCCCGAGGACGTACGCATCAATCGAGTTTGCAGCGATGCCACACTTGGCCGCGAGGATCCCACGAAGACGAGCACTATCCAGGACCGTACCACTGCCGAAGACCTGCTCCTTGGGAAGTCCGGCAATATTCTGGGCGAAGTATGTCAGGACGTCCACAGGGTTGACCACTAGGAGAAGCACGGTATCTTCCCGGAAAGGCTTCATGTCGGTGATAGAAGATTCCAAGATGTTGAGATTCCTTCCTATCAAGTCCGTGCGACTCTCGCCTGCACAGACATCGGTCAAAATGGGCGAGCCCGGAGCCGATCCCGTCCGGAACTTGAGCCTCACCTTTCTTCTGCTTTGCTCCAGCCGTAATGACTACAACGTCACATTGTCCCGCTTCCTTGTGAGTGCCTGCGCGGACACGCGTGGTTGACGAGCCTCCCTCGTGCGAAGCGTCAGACAGGTCCTGGACTTGGGCATCGCGGACTTCCTCCTTGGGGTCGACGAGGAGAATCTCGCTGGCGACAGGGCTGAGGATGAGCGTGTACGCGATGGTGGATCCCACCTCGCCAGCACCGAGAATGGCGATCCGAGAGGTCAAAGTCGGCGATTTCGACATGTTTGTTGGATTCGGGACCGTTGATTCACTTCTTTCTGCCCGATCCTTTAGAACACGGTTCCGGCTTTGACCTCTTAAAGAGCCACGATTGAATTTGGGCAAGTGACGTCAATGGTTTGGTGTGTCATGACATAGTCATCGACCACAATTAGCGTCACTACGCTCAGGGCTCTTGCGATTTCCCACTACGAAGCATGTTTGAGTTCGTTATTGCGAGGTCAACTGGAGGAATCTCGTATGGTTTCCGGAATGGTCCGTAACACAAACAAATCACCCATCGACTCTTGCTGTGGGCGTTCAGAGTGCTTTTTTATGCAAGCTCTTCCTTCGAGGCCCTCATGAATCCATGCAAGACTTTCCACGTCTCGGAATCGCCCTGACCACCCCCCCCCACCCAATACTCACACACCCAAATTCGGAGCAGGGATTGGAATGACAGCACATGTAAGTAATCGACAGCTTGCACGAGAAATGCACGAGAAATGCACGCAGGGCCAAAAATATCTGGCAGGGCTGAGAAGGGGTGGGGGCTGTGGGCGTGATCCCTTGGTCCCCTGGCAATCTGGCAATCTGGCCATTCGTGGATCACGAATACAGTACCTAGCTTTTGAATCTCATTTGGGACCTGCATTGGAAGAGCTGCGGCCTTGCCGGCAGGGGCTCCGACAGGCTACCTACCTGATTTTGGGCAATCACGGGAAAATATCCCCCCTTGAAGCGCCGAGCCTGCAGCGCGTTTTCAGCTCTCCTCGTTCTGAAGGCGGGACCCCCTGCGATCTCGTCTCTTGTCCGGGATGAGGTGAAGCTGTTCTTCGAGTCTGCCATAAACGGTGCTCAAGTCCTCGTCATCCTCTACGGGAGAACTGGGACTGGGAAGTCCTGGATGAGTCAGGCTATCTGGGACCGTGTTGCCCAGCTTGTCTTTCCCGGAGTTGAGCCAAGCGATGACATCGAGGAGCCTAGAGAAGTAAGGTCTGTGGGAGGTGGAGATGAACAGCCCAAAGACACTGGCAAGGAAGAGTGGATCAGGCTGTGGTCCGTAGGGATCTACCTTGACGTCCTCGTTGATATCTTCACAGGATCCAAGACAAGTGCGACAAAGCTGGAGCTTCCTAAGTCCACCGACATTCTCGACTCTGTTGAACATTGCCATACCTGCCGCGTCAGCGTGGTTCACTGGATCGGGAGGGCCTCAAGGGCGCACTGGCGAAAACCACATGGACAGGTCGCTCAAAAAAAAAAAAAAGGAATTTAGGTCAAGGCCATCAACTCCAGCTTCAGTGCACTGGTCCTTGCATTGAGCCAGCTTGTGAAGACTCTGCGTAGGGCTGATTCCGATGTTAAGAAGGGTCAGATAAATCATAAGGCTGAGAAGAAGAAGACTACCGGGTCCGCACTGCAAAAGAATCGATCAGTGACAATTTCTCCGATGGGAAAGTCAACGCCAGCCCAGACACCCAACGGCCGAAGCATTGATGATGTCTCTGTCAATATCGATCTCGTAGTGGTGGTGTCTGCAGCAGCAGGTGCATTGCTCGCATCGTCGTAGTCGGGGCCAATTGCCCCAATCCACATGTCATCGACAAGCCCATGCCCAGAAAGCATTGACTCGGCGCTGTACTTGTCGACCACCAAGAGGACGTTCTGAAGGACGCCTTCCTCTAAACCACCGTATTCTGCTTTTGTAGGTGCCCTCGAGGTGGCTTATTCCTGTCTCTGCCTCTTGGGCGCTCGAGTGTAAATCTGCAATATTAGAATCAGCATAATTTAAGATAATAACTATAACTAAGGCTTTTAAGAGCCCTTAACGATATATCGCGACTTTTAAGCTTATTATTTTATGTGGCAACTATATCTAAATATAGAATTCCTACTGCTAAGCCTCCGTCTAGCAGTCTAGCCGGCGCTAAAGCACTGCTAGCGTTAAGATTAGGTACGTATAGCTCGTCGGACTGTATACAGCTCAGCATCTTCTTCGTTGATAAATGCTTCCGGGTCGACGAAGAAGCTATATCCCTAATGCTTATCGCCCTTATCCTCCTCCTATAGGCGCCTTACCTACGGAAATGTATTAGCTAGCAAAGATTCTTCGGCCTCCTATCTCTGCCTCTCTCGCTATATATCGATTTTATGCTACTACTGCTCGGAAAGGGCATTATCGATAGCTTTCTCCTCGTTTTCCGTATAGAGCGGGTGCCGTACCGCCTTAAGGCGCTTCCCGGCCTGCTTATACTCCTCGGAGACCCGATAGGGCGCTATAAGCAAGCCGGTCGCTAGGCAGACCTCGTGCTCCTCGTCTAGCGAGATATCCAGCTAGTAGCGGTCTTTAAGCAGGGAGACTTCTATAGCGTATAGCTGCTCGGGCGTCTCGGCTGTATGCTTAAGCAGGTCCTCCTTGACGAGCGTGAACGACTTTGCTATATTAGCCTTATAGGTCTTGGGATCTGGAAAGTCTAGAATACACCGTTAGTCCTGGGGAGTGAGTGACGACGAGGCTGCATCTTAGGAGAGGGCGAATTTTTCCCATTCAGGAAAAGATGGGATGAGTTCGTCGGCCGTATCGAGCTTGCGAATGACCCGTATGAATAATCTGATTTGATTGTCTATGATGTCGGTGGGCAAGGGATGAAGATGCTAGTGTGTCTTTGGGCAGTGACTAGACAGGTTGTTATTCGATGTAATAATGTTTACTGCTGTGTGTGTGCGGATCTGTGGGATGGAAGCCGCCACCCACCAAGAATGGGCCATTTAAGGTCTGACATGCTCTCCGTGATCCGTATTAGCCTTTTGCTAGACAACAACACCAAGTTCGTGGTTGTTCGAGTGTTTATTGTGTGCCAGTTCTTCGTCCATCTTCCCTCATCTTCCCTCACCGTGGTTCACGATCGTCCACCGTCATTCACCGTCGTTTACGAGAATCGAGCCTATAGATCCTTAAATGAATGTGGAACGGTGGATTGGGAAACCAAAATCGCCTGGCGGGCAGGCCTGAAGTGCAGTATAGGGCCGTCAGCTGAACAAATTTAGCGGAGCGGTCGATTTACTATAAAAATGGAACCTAAACCTAGGGAACTCTCACCGGAAAGTCTCTGACAGCAAAGTGCTGGCTTCCCCTTCAAAATTCACCCGCGAATGCACATTCATTAGGCATCAGATCACACGAAACCCTCTCGCGAAGGACCCCAACCTCATGCCCCCACGATCAGGAAATTAGCACTCTATAATTAGACTCTGACTGCCCTTGGCGGTCATACTGTCTTCTCTCGTCCGCGATAGGATTAAGGTATCTATACCCTGTTCACCGAGAAGCGCCTTGCTTTCCGCTTGGGTTAGAGGTTGGACATGCCTTAGGTCTTACAAAACTCATGCAAGGTAACCCACTTCGACGGCAACCTCAGCCGTACAAGGAAGAATATTTCAAAATTGGGGCCAGAATCTGGTGAGGCTGAGGTTCTGACATGAATATACGAACAACATGGGGGTTCTTCAAGAACGAACTGGTCAGCATCCGATGAGATTTTAATTGACGGTCCGCTCCGTCCACGTTTGGGCGAATCTGACAAGGTTATTATGGGCTTGATCTGTAGGTTTTCATCCATCTACTCTCGCTAACCTAAAATTCCTTTCTTCCGTGTTCTCTGCTCTGGTGAATGAGCTGCAGGGGGCCCCGTCAGACAATATCAATCACTAACATATCGTCCGACAAATGGCGCCTAAATCACCAGCCGTTCACTCTCTTCCAAACTTTACAACGAGCACAAGTGCCAACCACGAATACACCTCAGTTGAGACAGACTACAATCCAGGTCGAATGCGACTCCGACTTGAGAATGGTAAAAAGAACAAGGGGAACCAATCTGCATCAACGTACAACTACAAGCCGACAGCACTACGAAGTTGGTTCTTACTTTCAGTGGCCGCGTTCCTTCTAGCTTGCGTCGCAGTAACCGAATATGCCATCCGCACTGAGCCTCAGCCTGCTCAGGTTAACGACAATACAACCTTGTCAATGCGAAATGTAGCATTGTCAGGCCTAGCCTCGGGCATGAATCTGTCGCCGAGGGGCATGCCGTGGCTTGATCGAGACGAGCTACCTGGCTTGCCCGCTCCCCGAGTGCCCAGTTCGATATTTTACATGCCATCTGGCGTGTCAATCCGGACCAATCGGCACAGCTTCACAACCAGTTTTCAAACGAGTGAAGTGTCCATATCTGAGACGATCACAACTGAGAGGACAACTGTCGTGCCGGCCACAACGACTTCTGCATCTTCCAAGGAGCCCGAGATATCAGTACCGACGAGAACAGCCGAACCTTTGCAGACAGTCACAGCCGAGTCCTCCCCTCCAGAGGTGACGACTTTTACGTCCACCATCAAAGTGAGCGACGTGAGAAGCTTGACGCTTGTCCTTCCAGAGATTGTATCTACATCTGCAGAGCAGATAGAGGATTCTGCTGGGCATCAGACCACCATACTTCATATTACCACTCTTCGACAAGCAAGCACAACCGTGCAGGTGTACGAGGTCACACCTGTCGGTGGGCAGAGCTTCATAACGACAGTCATCACCTCCACGATCGGTCAGACGGCTTCAAGTCCCCGCACAACTTTGATAGAAGAGATCACGACCATTGCCGGCGCCACATCCCAAGTCCAAGAGACCACAACGGACTCACTGGGAAAGCTTGTCATCACGTCACGCGAGTCAACCTTGCCAGCACAGACTGTAACGGAGCTGGCGGTCTCTACTCTGTCAGAAAATACCAATGTAGTCACAGCCCTCGGTCGCGAAAGTCAGCAGAGGCTAATAGCCTCTTCTGCCGTCACTCCAACCATCAGAATAATTGTCAGCACATTAAAGTACGCCACAGTCATTCCAACTACAATACCCACGTCGGTGCCAACTCCCTCGGATGGGTTCAATGGTACGGACCTTGAGATACTTGGTCTAACTACGGGGCAGTACTTCTCAGGCCAGTTCCTACCCACGATGCTGGCTGTTATTGCCTCGTTTCTCCTCGAAGTCATCGGTAGCAATGCCAAACTCATGCAGCCGTTTCTGGCCTTGGCGTCTTCTCCCGCTGGCGCAACACCCGAGTCGTCTGTCTTGCTCCATTTTGATGAGTGGTTTGGGGCGATGGTCATCCCACAAGCCTTTAGGCTCAAGCAGCCTTTGATCATCATCACACAGCTCGTAGTTATAGGGTCTGCGGTCATCGCTCCCTTGTCTGCTGAAGCGGTGATGGTCTATACGCCAAACTCCTGTTCGAGCTCCTGCTATGGCAAGATTGCTGTTCAGAGGCCAGTGGCTCGGGCACTGGAAGGCTTGCTTGGCGGCGCCGCAGTCCTTCTTGTCATGATGGTCATTATCCCCAAGCTTAAGAGATGGAAAACAGGAGTGAATCACAATCCTTGGAGTGTCGCCGGCATGGCGAGTCTTTGTGGCCATCCCGATGTCAGGGCCTTACTGTCGAGAATACCCCGAGGAGTAGACCGACCGGTCACCGAGGAGGATATTGCGAAGGTTCTGGCTGGCCGACGTTACATGCTCGGGGAATTCTCGGACCCGTCGCGGCATGTTGATGGCGAACTGAGCTATGGGTTGATATTGGTCGAGGACGAGAGGAGATCATTTCAGAACACGCAGTTACTCCTACGTGAAACCGAGCAAGAGGCGCACCTGAGCCAGCGAGGCCACACCGGAATATCGGCGGATACAAGCCCATCGCCCTGGCTACTTCCTCTGCGATGGTGGTGCCGGGTTTTGTTCATAGTTCTGATTGCGAGTGTTCTCGCCATCGTCACCTTTTACCAGAAGACTACGGGTGACTCAGGCTTTGAGATCTTCATGGACAGCCGTGGATTTGGTGTTCGATTCTTTTTCACCGCGTTGGGTGTGCTTCTCGGTAGCTTCATGGGAGCGGTCTTTGAGTGTGAGCCTCCATTTCTCTGTTGCAAAACCTTGACTTTCTTTGTCTTGGGGAAGGGCTATCTGGCTGACTCCTACAATAGGCGTTGCACTCGTAACACCCTACCTCCGTCTAACCCAGCGAGCTCTACCGGCAGAACGCTCCATTATCTTCTCAACCCCCACAAATGCCATCTCCGGTCTTGTCTCCGCTTATCGCCAACGAAGTCCATTGCTTGGCCTCGTGTCCTTTACGACCCTCCTCGCCAAGTTCTTCCTCCCTGTCACACTGGATCATGTCCCATTTGCTTATAATTCGACTTGGTTAACCCAACAAGTCTGCGCATGGCTCAGCATTGCCATCCTGGCACTCATGATCGTCGTGATTGCTGGGTTGTTTCTAGTGCAGTGGCCGCCCTTGCCCGTCGACCCTTCTACCATTACTGGAGCCTTGTTCTATGTCTGTGATTCTCATTTGGTGGATTCGTTTCATGGATTAGCTCGCAAGAACAAAAGAGACAGAGATAAGGATGTTCGGTCTACGGGCTCTCAGTATGCTTATTGGCAAACAACCGATGAAAGCGGTTTACGACTCGGGAGGCCAAAAGTCGACGTATATAAGTGGAAGTCGTAACAGTGGTGTTGCTAAACGATAATGCTATTCTCGAGAAGTCTCTGGGGCTTACTAACGGCAATTTATAAAAATTATATAATGGTGACCTGGGTGCCTTGAAGGTACGACATTTTCAAGCCCAGCCAATGCTCATTCTCTGGGAATCATCCAGTAGTCGGGACTCTTGCTTCTGAGTCATTTCAAAACGAGCCGCAATTCCAAGGTTCCGATGTCAGACCGACCGTTAGAGTTGATGGCTTGCTCAAGCTCGCAACGGATCCTGTCGTGAAGTCGCTTCTCGCCGAGTGTGCCCATCGGACGAGCCTGTCAGTCGAGGGGTTGCGCCTGGCGGAGACGTCAGGCTGTCACATACCGCAACTGTGAGTCGTCAAAGCTCTGTATTTTGGTTGCGTACCGTGTCCTATAGATAGTTGTTTCCCGCAAACTGGGTCCACTGAGTGATTCCGGCACCCTTCCCAAGTACCCAGGATGATCACCATCCATTTAGACACCGGTCTAATGACTCGGGAGGCTGTCACACCCTGTTAAACCGTCGTGCAGCTCCTTCACCGGACTCAATTCCTACGTCTGACGATCGAGCTTGTGCTTGAAATCTTAAGGCCGAAGGGTTGTGTGCTCTACTCAAGCAAGCACTTGTGTCTAGGTATCTCGTAGCCGGTGTTACCTAGCCGAGATCCTATCCGCAGTCCCTTTTCTTCATCTTTCCGACATCAGCTGTCAATTCGCTTGGGTTGACGTTATAGGCCTCACCTTCGAGAAATTTATGTCTTATCTCGTGGTGCACCCCCCCCCCCGAGAGTAAGGTGCGATGTTACTTGGTATGTACCATACTGATGGACAATTACATCCACGGTACACGAATCCATATCCCAGGCCACCAATCCCCAAGGAGTTCTTGATAGTATCCGCAAAAGTATATTAGTATAGCATCGGGAGTATCTACTCTGCGCCACGGCAACTCGAGCCAACAATGATCGCTGCTGCAGGATCTTATTGACATAGTGATAGATGATAGTGAACCATGGTAGTTCACAGTAAAGGAAGGGAGAGGAATAACAAATGTTTTAACGGAGCACAAACTAGATATTATTAATAAGGAAAAAAGCTAGTCTAACGAATAAGAGGGAT
The DNA here is from genome assembly GCA_003012965.1 of Juglanconis oblonga. Taxonomy (NCBI): domain Eukaryota; kingdom Fungi; phylum Ascomycota; class Sordariomycetes; order Diaporthales; family Juglanconidaceae; genus Juglanconis; species Juglanconis oblonga. Next base: position 33,290 of record MUZH01004124.1, on the reverse strand, counting down.
ATACGATCCCTTTATTGCATCATTTTAGCGCCGAATCGCTTCCGACACCACACAGGTTCTAGATGCTCAGATTTTCCGCTCTCCCACCTCCAGCCGATGAGCCCATTTCACCGGACTTATGATAGCAGGTGGCAGAGATATCTGCGGTAGATCGAGGCAATTAGCTGCCTGTCTTGGGGCCTGGTACTACCTCGTGCCTGTTCGCCCCCGGGCCCCGGCCGGACTAGTACGGTGAACCATCGCCAACGACTGGACATTACGACCAATTTCCTCACATGCGGTGAAGCCAGTGACGTGCTGTATTACGAAAAGATAATAAGTGGTAAAGTTCCGTGATGGTACCCAAGATCTGCATCGTTATATACAAATGCAGGTTCTAAGTAACCTCCCCTTTTCTCTACCTAGGTAATTTTCCAACTCCCCACACCGCTCCCAAGTAGGTTCTGATCATGCAGATTTCCAGCATCTCCGTTTTCCCTTTTTTACCCCTCTCCATCCTGGCCGTCAACGTCGTTCTTTCGAACGACGATGGCTGGGCGGAGAAGAACATCCGAGTCTTTTATGACGCACTCACAGCTGCCGGCGAGAGCGTGCTCATCTCAGCTCCCGCAGAGAATCAGTCCGGGACGGGATCGATGGACTACGTCCCAGCAGAAGTGACAGACGGCTGCGAGTTTGACAGCTGTCCAGGGGGAAGTCCTGCGACCGGTGCCAACAGCTCCATGCCTCAGTTCAACTACGTGAACTCATACCCCGTAACATCCATGCGCTACGGGATCCAGAACCTTTCCCAGACGTTTTTTGGCGGGCCACCTGACATCGCCGTCGCGGGCTTCAACGTCGGAGGTGAGCTAGTGCATTCCCACAATTCACCAAACTGAGGTTGCTGGGTAAAATAACTAATTCGAGGGCAGCCAATTTGGGATCCACGAACTGGATTTCTGCGACCGTTGGTGCCGCCACCGAAGCTTCTCTTGAGGGCATCCCGGGTATTGCATTCAGCGGTTTGAGCGGTTCGCAGGTCGCCTGGACCACCACCACACAAACCTATCAGCTCGTCTACGCTGAACTCTCTACCAACGTCACTCAGACTCTCACAGCCTCTGGGAAGCCATACCTACCAGATGGCATCTGGCTGAACGTCAACTATCCGGACGTCGACAGCTATACGTGTTCCTCAGCCGCCGAGTTCAAGTTCGTTCTGTCACGTATCTACGACGCGACAGCTTCCACTCCGGGCGATGTCCTGACGTGCGGGTCTGGCCGGCTGCCTACTGAGGAGTCGGTTGTTGGTACCAATGGATGTTATGCAAGTATTAGCGTTGGGGTTGCAAGAGATAAGACTGATGCGAGTGCAAATGATCAGGCCATTGTGCTGGCGAAGCTGCATTCTATTCTTTCTTGTCTTCCTTGACTTGAGGAGCTCAATGTTGAGGCGAATTGGAAATTCACTCCAAAAGGGGTAATGGAGATTTTACGGAGGCCTGGATTATATTCCTGGAGGGAAGTCTCAAAGACATTCATAAACAGCTTATATTATTGGAAGCTGTGTTCGTTCATGACAGATGTATCATGTCATGATGGAGGTTAGATATGACTGTATCGCCAAGCACAGTTTCACACGATATTTGCCATCCCTCTTGGCTCTGTGGCCTCGCGTACGTCCCTCTTGGCTCTGTGGCCTCGCGTACGTATACCTAACTTCCTTCTCACACGAGCTCGGCCTCGATTAGGCTCTCAGACCCCATCTCGAAGCTGTAAATCTTCTGGACCTTGAACCCCGCCCGCTTAAGAATGTCCTCCCATTGCGCCTCCGCTCGTTCCTGCATGGCGCCCAGAACCAGCATCAACTGGTCCATCGACGTGACCGGCCAAGTCGGATTTTGACGAGGGACGATAATCTCATTCAGAAGAATACTGGAGTACCCTCGTTTCATCGCTGGCTTGAGCTGTTCAAGAATTCTGACGCAGTCATCGTCACCCCAGTCATGCAGGACCGAGTGGAGATAGTAGGCTCGAGCATCTTGCACAGGCTGCGGAGTGAAGAAGTCGTGAGCGGTAGCCTCAAACACTCCATCTTGGTCACCGAGGGTGGAGACAACTTCAGGACGATCTTGAAGGATGAGTCTTCCTGGAAGTGTGGGATGCTTTGCTTTGAGGTCCAGTAGATCGTGGCCCAACCCACCGCCAACGTCAACCAGGAGGACATCGGATATTCTGGGGTCGAACTGTTTGGCAAGAAGCTCAGCCACGGGATAAAATCCAGGGTCGACCCAAGAGGGCTTCCCAGCTCGATATGCTGACATGTAGCTGTTGAATATCTCCAAGTACGGCGGGTTCTGGTTCAGCCAGGCGAAGAAGGGCAGCTCTGTCTTATGCGCAACTTGGAAAGGTCCGCTCGTCAGTTGAGTGGGAAGGGCATATTTGGTCCTCTTCAAGTATTCCGGAAGACCACGGAACGATGGACCTGCGACATCATAGCTGGTCGAAATCAATTAGTGACTGGCTTGAGGGGATCTACGTCGTCGTGTGCCTATATGCATGAAGTCGAGACGTACGTATAAATGATGCCGTCTCGATACTTGGGCTCAGTCAACGCATCACTCAGAGGCGTGGATACATAGACATCAGAACCACTATCGCGAAGGATATTCATCGCGGCGAGGTGCTTCACAATCCGGGCTGGAAACCATCAGCATTTGTCCACAAAGATCACGATGCCTGACCTACAAATCAGCACCTCATCGGCACCGGCCTTTGCTGCAAGGTCCTTGCTACAAATCCCGCCGGTTCCGCTTTCCCTCACATACTCAAAAAGCTTAAGCTCAACCGCTATGCGACAGTGGGCAGCTCGAGCAGGCTGTGGCGGTTAGCGGATGGCCACTGTTGACACACAACCGGGCGACGACGACTGACCTCGGCCCAGCCCATTCGCTGGATCGCCTCACTCGGCAGCTCCAAGCTCGAGATCAGCGCATGGCTGAGGTTGAGAAGCTGTTCACGAGCACCCGGTTGCTTGTTCGCGTAGGCAGACCTGATTGTCTGTACCTGCTCAAGAAGGGTTTCTGGCGAAGGGGATGCTGACGGCGTCATCTTGAATATGAAGGCCCAAAGAGTAGGAATGGGGTAGAGAGGGGAAGAGCCATCTTTCCGTCTTTCAGCCCATACTTAATAGCCTAACTCAAAGCAGTGAGATGCGGTAAGTTCTTGGCTGCTGCCTGTTGGACGTCGCAATGCTAGCTCATCCACCGAATATAGTGGGGGTTCCGTTGTCTTCCCGATTCTCCCTGCTTGAGTGATTCCGGTGATGCTGCTCTGAAGGATTGAGTTGATAATGCATTTGGAAAGCGGCGGGGTTAGCAGGTAGATACAGATATCTATGTGTCTATCTAACTTGTAGGTATGAACCGACACGAGCGCAGGTCCCAGTTTTTCTTTTGTCGTCAGTCTTCGGCAGATTACTCGCAAGGTGTCTCTTTCTCTATCTTCGTGCCTGATTCGCGTCTTATTCTTACGAGGTGCTTTACACAGGACAATGCTGTCTTATTCGGATCGACGGGAATTGTCGAAGTCTTGTCCCCAGATGATCAAGTCAAGAAAACTCCGCATCCCCAGGCAAGCAGTTGCTACAGATGGTTCCAACGGGAGCAGTTTCCCCGGGAGGTTGAAGTATACGCGCGGCTACCTTCCTCTCATACTCGTCTGCTTCGAATGCTCGACGCTGACGTGGACGCGGAGAATGGTGGCATCACACTCGGGTACATGGCCCTTGGAAGTCTAACTAAACGCATACCTCGACTCGAATCCTGCTATTCCCCATGACCAACGCCTGCGGTGGGCTATTCAAGCTGCGGAGGCCGTACTGCTACTCCACACAAATCAGATCATCCACATCAATATCAAACCAGCCAGAGAACATGGTACTAGATGAGCATCTGGGACTACGAATAATCGACATGTCGGGATCATATATTGACGGCAAGCCGCCATTGACCCGAGGTCACTCTCGAGGTCGACGAGGGGGTAATTATAGGTAGCACAAGACACCCACTCTTATCATTAGCACATAGCAGATAGAGTGCATATCACGCCGCTATTTCGAACTCTTGATAATCTCCGCCGCCTTCTCTGCCACTGCATATACAGTAGACATGGTGTTTCCGCGAGGGATGAGCGGGAAGATGCTAGCATCCACCACTCGAAGGTTCTCCGTGCCATACACGATCAGCGTCGAGTCCACCACTCCTCCCTTCTCCCAGGGTAGCATGGCCGCCGAGCCACAGCCATGATACGCAGTAATGGCCGTGTCAAGGACGTACTTCTTGGCGCCTTCCAGCGTCCCAACATGGAACGCATCGGGGTGGGTTGCGTTTCCCGTCAGGCTTGAAAAAGGCACTGAGAGCTTTCGCCGGTCGCACTATGGTATCGAGCGCCTGCACATGGCGCGCCATGATCTCCAGGTCCGCCGGGTGGGAGAAGTAGCCGGGGTCGATGATGGGCGCAGCGTCTACGTGGGACGAGGAGATGTGCGTGGATCCTCGCGAGAAGGGTGCGACTGCGCGCAGCCTAGGCTGGCAAAGTTCTCGGGATGCAGCTGCGTGCCGACGAAGCTCTTGACATCTTCGTGGAGATTAGCCTGTGCAAGGAACATGAACCAACCGGCCGAGCTTCCGTTGGGGTCATCGAGGATAGACCGCACGATGTCGTACTATTCCGCGTCCTCTGCTCGACGTGGCCCGGTAACCTTGTCGAGGAGCCCGGTGGCATCTGGAGTGGGCATAAAGGCGTGCGATTCTGATCAGAAATTTCCGTTAGCAGTTGTGCTAGAAAGTGAAACTTCAGTCATATCCCAAGCTCGCACGTGTGTAGGCCAGCTCCGTCCAACCACTGCGAAGGTAAAAAGATTGGGCTAGTGGTGCAGGTATTCAAATACGTACGAAATCCTCCGATTATGAAGGGACCAGCTTTATGATCAAAGTAGAGCTTCTGAGCCTGCGCAAGCGCTTCCGGTTCCTAGAAAGATGCCACGTCAGCGGGTGACTATTATAATCAAGATGTCGACTGACAGATTTGAAGTGAAATTCAGACTGCGATCAGAGGTCCACAAACTTTGGGTGAGAGTCAAGAAAAGCTACTTGCCTGGCGCGTCAGCGGATCCCCCGTAATGATACCGTCGACGACCTCGTAGCTGAGCCCCGTCATCAGATGGTCTTGGAAGTTCTCTCCAACTCCCGGGAGATCCACCGTGACTGGAATTCCATGTCGTTGCAGCAAATTTTTATCGCCAGTTCCCGAGAGTTCGAGGAGCTTCGGGGTATTGAAGACACCTGAGGCTAGGATGACCTACATGCTTATCCTATAGGCAGATCCCAATGCGACTGCACTTAAGCAACCCGTCTCTTCTCTCCACATTGGTCTTTGCCCCCTCTGACCTGCACTGGCCCTGTCATTTGATGCTTACCGAACTATGTTTCTTTGAACGATGGGTACCCGACAGGGGACTCTCTGAATCCCTATGGCGCTTGGAGTGAGGATGGCCTTTTCCTGACGTCAAGCTCGAGGTGAAGCTTGTCGTGATGCTTGCTTCTTGTTCTGTGGCCGCAGACAGTGATCCAGATGTCTGACTGTGCCCGGGCACTCGCTCGTTGTCTCGTACGTCAGAAAGTGGTTCCCCGTCGATACCCCGTGGGGTATAGGAAGCTTCGCAATCCACATATTCGTCCGAACTAGAGCCATCCTCAGAGCGTGCCTCGGCTATGGCAGTGATAGTAGGGCTTTCCTGAGCCACTGAGATCCGTGCTTGGTATGTGGAATTCGCGGCCCGGATGAAAGAGTCTCGGTGTTGCTTCGCTAAATCCCTCGCATTCCTAAATGCCGTGGCACCTTGAACAAAGGTCTCACGTGTGTCCGTCATGCCAAACGTCCTCAGCTGGGTCATATGGTACTCTGGCCGTTCACCCGCAGTCAAGGGCCGCCCAGTAGCGTGGTGGGCATACATCTTAAGTGTGCCATCATGATAGGTTGAGCTGAAGGTGTAGGCATTATTATCATAGAATGGTTCCTCCTGCAGGTGGCCATAGTTCTGCAGGCTATGCATGGCGCGGGCCCCAACCGCTCCGTCATAACGGGCTTGTCGCGTCAATACTGCTGCCGACCCATCTGGCCCCTTAACTTCTACAAAGAAGTTAGGCGCAAGAGGTTTATCTAAGGCAGTAGAAGGGATAATATAGTTGCCAAGTTCGTAGCGAATAATTGGATCGAGTTGTTCAGGGACTGCACCATAATAGATACCCGGTTTCGGTGGTACTATCGTCCCGTCCGTAAGTGGCTCAAGATGCCCGAATATCGTATTCCTGGCGGAAGGATAGTTAGCTTCCCGTATGCCAGCAATAGTTGGAATCACATCTGCTAGCATATCATCTTCATCCTTAGCTTGGGCACTAGTCTCTTGGAAAGTCTCGAAAGCATTATCCGAGAAGCGAGATGGCGAGAGTGATGGCCTCGGGACTACCAGTGCTGCCTTAATTCCTTCTACCAAGTCTGGCTTTTTCGATTTCCAAGTCGCATGGATGCTATGGTCGGTCAAATGCTGTTCGAAGCCGCGATCATAGGGTGTTATTGACTTCCTGCTCTTAGTCGTGCCCGATTTGGTCGTGCCAGTTGTAGGATCGGTGGACTTGGTGGCTCGGCTTTGAGATGAGGATCTCACGGGACTAGCGGATCGGCGGTCGATTGCTATAGGAGCCGGGTATCCTCGAAGGTCGGACAAGTCTGGGCCGCCGTAGCGTGTAAATCGAGCAAGCGCTGGAATAGTCGTCGGGGTCGGCGCGAGGTCTTGGGCAAGCTCTGTCGGCGTAGGAGGACGAGGGGGAGTACAGGAGGATTGTTCACGAGTGCGGCGGTCGAGTTCTTCGAGGGCCTCGTGAACGAGCGGAATCGTAGACAGTCTGTCCCAAAACTCGGGTGGATAATTCCAAGCACGGCGATGGTCAGGTGAGGACTTGTCGCGTACTCTGTGCTCTCGACGTACTCGCTGGGAGGGATGCCCTTCTGGCAAAGACGTGTCAATCTTTCGAACTTTCGAAGGACGAGGTTGCGAGGTTTCGTCTGCGCGTTGTCTCTTCCGGTTCTGCGATATCGCCATGGAGGGCCATCCTGCAGAATGCGATGAAGAGGAAGGAAGGGCTTTGGTGATGATAAGGAGTGGTTGTCGTCGGCTGCGGTTGAGCTGGCATTGGATCGGTCCAAGTGGCTCATTTGATCGATAGACTTGCTTGCCGACACCGTCAGCCAACCGGAGCTTGGAAGTTGGTAAGATGCAGCAATGATGCGCCGCCCGCGCGCGTAGAGAAGAGTCGTCACTGGATGGTGTCACTGTCACATGTCACATCCCGGCTGCCGTAGGCAACAGTCACCTTATCGGCCAATCAAAGCTTCACGATAACGCCCGACTTCCAACACCGGACTGCTTGCCTGCCTCTTACGCCGAAGACAAGAAAGCGGTAGTCAAGGTCGAATAAGATGTGGAAGCAACTTGGAAAAGCAGTCAATCATCAAGGCAAGCCCGAGCCCCGTGATTCCAGCTGCGGTTCTCGTACCCGTAGGCTTGTTCCTCTATGTTCCTCTACGGCTGGACGACCGAGCACGCCGTGGCATGGCTGGTCATCGACGTTGGCGTCGCGAAACTCACGCTCGGAAGTTTCGTCGTGAGCCACATGCTCTACGCATATTTGCTGGATGGGTTTGTCGAGCATAATGCCTCGGCCATGGCCGCAGTGGACCCTCCCTCCTCTCGTGCACGCTGGGATTTGCGTTTCCCATCTTCGCGCCTGACCTCGATCTGTATCAGAAGCTCGGGTATGGGTGAGGGGAAAAACAGTCTGCTTGCCTTCTTGCGGGTCGTCTCTTGCTGCCCACTGCCTATTGCCTTCTGCATGTGGGGAGAGAAGCCGCGGAGAGAAGCCGCGGAGAATGGGCTGAAGCTCGGAAAAGGGACACGTCGATGCTGTTTGATCACATCGTTCATGGAGAACTTGGCTTACTGCATCTAGGCTTTCGCCAGCAGAGAGACGCCGTGTCTCATGAAGCTGGAAAGTCCCCGTGTCCGCCTCCTTTCCAGTCCACATGCAAAGTCTGTCCCATAGGTCTGTTCTGGGAGAGACTATGCTCACAAGGATCACAGTTCCCCTGGATCTGTATCCATACGTGTGCGGTAGCATGTCCGCGATCATCACAATCCTCGTGAATCTGGTCTCCAAGAAGCGTACCTGCAGACCTGCTCACTCTAGTCGGGCGTTCAGATGGCCCACCGACTGATGCAGGACATGCATGGGAGACGCACAAGAGTGTCTTCCCCGCTGCTTCCAACCAGCAGCCCTGGAGATTAGCAGCACCGCTGTGCTCTTCGTAAGCCGAGGACGGCATAGCTCCGGGTGTGGCCGACCCTTGCTGCATGCGAAAGGCACAGTCGCGGTTTTTCTCCCTGCTGACGACCATATGAACATCCTTCCCATGATGCTTCTTCGATTGGTGTAGACCTCATGGTGAAGGCCGCCGCTGTGGCGTCCATGCGATGGCGAGTCACCGCTTGAGTGCCTCTCGCGTGCAATAGTCGGACCGCCTTCTACCGGTAGGTAACAATCCGCGTACAGCTGTACACTATCCGAGTCCAACAACATGACGGACGAACGACCCAGTCGTCGTATCTACCCTCCGTCCCCTTCCCTCACCTCTCGTCTGCTTGTGCTCTACGGTCCACGGATTGAGCATTGAGCGTTGAGCCTTCACTGCTTTACCGTGGTGCGTGCACAAAGTGTTCATCATACCTAAACGTACAGCTTTGTGGCATGTGTACTGTTTACCAGGAACTATCACCTTCAGCAAGTTCGATCCCGGTAAGAAAATGGCCCAGATTGGGACATACGGATCTGAATCAATGTACGCTGGGCATTACAAGGAAGAGGATGTCATATGGTCTTGTGTAGGTGACCCAGGTGTTTCGGAGCTTTCTGTTCACATATAATAACCCTTTCCTTGGTTGACTGTGCGGTACAGTGTCGTTGCCGGCAGGCTCCAATGCGACTGAAGTTGTCGCCGAAGTGCATCAACGATGGGTGCCCTCATGCATTTTGTCTCAACTGCTCGGTCGAGCTTGCACAAGAGAAAGATTCGGGAGAAGGTATGGAGAAAGAGAGCAGATCCGAGGGTCCTTATCTGCCGTCGAAGGATGCGGCTCCGCCAAGGACGAGGGAGGATCCAGGGCCAGCACATGCAGAGCCTCAACTTGGTCCGATATGCACACCCTTGGAATCGCACACCAACGCTGCAGCCCAGCCTAGAACAGAACCAGGCAATATCATGCCGTTGGCCTTCGACAGCGAGCAATATGTTGCACCGCAGAGCCTCATCATTGACCACCGCATACCGTTTCCTGGCTATGCTTCCCTCAACAACCCACTGGAAACATTGAATGGCTTCCTCTCGGATCCAATTGTATCTCTTGGGTCACTGCCAGGTGCAACATGTGTCAATTTCGACACCGATACTTGGCTTGGAGACAATAAGGACCGTCAAGTCCGACCTCCCACTCCTTCGACTGCTACTACGGCACAGCACATTGCGGCTCTGCATCAGGTCAGGGATCACGCACGCACACCACATGTCTCCCGCTCGACACACACCTCGTCCATCAGCACGCCTACACTCAGCCGCAGGACAACGCCAGCAAGTCTCAAGCGCACCCGAGAGAGCGCTCCAGACAATTCTGCCAGCTTGCGCAAGGCTCCAGCCAAGAAATCATCCCAGAAAAGTACCGAGGAATCACCGGCGCATCTATTCACCTGCCCTTTCGTATGGCACGATCCAGTGCAATACAAAGGCTGCCTCAAGCTCGACCTCAAACGCATCAGAGATGTCAAGCAACATCTCCGTCGGAGACATATGAAGCCGCAGTTCTGCTGCCCTCGTTGCAAGGCAGTCTTCAAGAGCGAGGCTGAACAGAACGTGCACTGCGAAAGCCTCGAGCCCTGCCAGGTCTGCAAGGAGAAGGCACTCCCGGATGGCATCACTCATGCCCAGATTGAGCGCATGAGCAAGTACCCCGGAACCAGAAGGGATTTGGCGAGCCAATGGAATGTTATTTGGGACGTTGTCTTCCCAGATGCCGTCGAAAAGAAGCCACGGACCCCTTTCATGGACGAACGCTTCTCGGAAGACATCAGGGCCCTTATCGTCTTCAGTCAGACACAAGGCCGACAAATCTTACACGCCAACCTTTCCTTGACAGCTCACGACGTGGACCTTATGCTCTGCGGATTTGAGATCGTCGTTGATGCGTGGACCTCCGCCGCCCGGGCTGGAGATAGTGAGCCTGCTCTGCCCATCGCAACTCCGACTGTCAAGCAAAACTCAGGTCCTCCATACATGGCTTCGACCTTGGCTTCCGGTGTGGGAAACTTCACGTTGGATTCAGCCTTGGCATGGGATCCAATGACTTGAGCTGGATGAGAAATGCCACGACGAGCACCTTCACAGAGTGAAATCCATACTCAAGTTTCTATCAAATCTTGATGCTGCCGGGGACAGGTCCAACCATGGTCACAGAGGAAGGGCACGATCAAGAGTCTGGTTCTCTATCCCTTTGATCGGACACACGGTGGTGCGTGGAAGAGATGTCCGCGACGCTTTCTCAAAAAGTAAGCATACAGCCCTCCTGCGGTGTACACCGCCGTGACAGAGATGATGACCGGATACCGGAACTGATCAGGGCGTGAGAAGACGATTGTCGTCATGTAGGAGAGCATTTCGAATAGATTTTGAAAGGAGGCCTCCACGGCCGAGAAAGTCCCTCGATGGTCATCTTCGACTTCCTACCGACCTGTGTTAGGGTCTCTTGACGGAGTGTGGCAGAGAGGGAGAGGAAAGCTTCGATGACTCTTTACTCACATCTTGGATGATATTCTGAGCAGATAGATCATATCCCCAGAGACCAATCCTACTCAAGGCCACACCGACAGCAAGCCCGGAAGCAGAGAAGAGACTGTTCGTGCCCATGTCCTCAAAGTTGGAGAGATACCATCCCAGCGCGCCAGCAAGGCACGCCATCTGCCAGGCCAGACTCCATATGCCGGCCCTCACCACTCCGATCTTCTTCATCAAGAAAGGCGCGGCCCAGGTCGCGCTGATCTCGAAGATGCTGCTGCTGACACGGGCAATGCCGACGTACCAAGACGTGTAGCCGACGGAGATAAGATAGGTGATCATCTGGCCGGAGAAGGATAGGACGGTCAAGTAGAGTAGGGATAGGGCGAAGGAGGCGAGGAAGGCGGGATGCTTGACGTAGAATGGCAGCGATTCGATGGGCAGGATGTTGTCGATGGTCCTTCTCAGGAGGGTCCTCGGTTCCATGCGTCGCCGACTTCCAACGCCTGCTTCATCTGTACCGTTGAGCTCGATCTCATCCGATGCAGTCACCGCCTCGCTCATTCGCTCAAGTGCACGCACTCGCCTATAAACCTAGAAGTCGATTAGCCAGCCCGTCGATATTTGGCAAACTTCGGGGAGAGGTCAGTACCTGTTCGATAAAGGCATATTCAACAAGGACTGAAATTATATTCATTCCCAGTGTCGTGTATATGGCAATCTCGGTGGACGCGATGGCGATCAAGGATATAGTGAGAGGGCCCATGAGCTTACAGAAGAGATCTATACGGCGCATCCGTGCATTCATTTCTCGAGGCCTGTCAGCTCATTATCCTGCAGACATGCAGTGCACCATCGAACTGCTTACTTCGACGGGCCACTTCATTTCCCTCTGTGATGACGACGACCTGCCCTCAAGCGTCAGCCTCGAAGGTTTACCGTACTGGAAGCGAACGCAGCACTCACCCAGTCCCGTTCCACTGATATAGTGTTCATGGTCGAGCACAGCTTCTCCACCACCGCCAGGAGTACGATGACCGCAAAGATGCCATTATCCTTGCGGTAACCCAATTCACTCTCCTTCCACTCCAACACCAACAACAACGCGCACGAAGCAGCAACAGAAACCCGCTGTCCCACAATCGACGTCCGTATGATGTTGAGGCGGTCGCCCTTGTTGATCCACTTCCCCAGGGGCTGCGCGAAGAGGATGTAGCCTGCGTTCCGGACCAGCGAGTAGATCGAGACGGGCAACAGCGTCCCGGGGAAGACAGACGTCAGGAAGAGAGCCGCGCCAAATTCAAACAGACGCGAGTTCCACGTCGACAGGAAGTGGGATGTGTACAGTCTGAGGGCGACGGACTTGGGCACTTCAGCACCGACGCCAGTGACGGTGAGCTCTCCGTCGCCGTGCTCGGGCTGATGCAGGAGATGGTGACCGACTGTCACAACGGCGGCTGGCTCGGCGTCGGGCATGGGCGCGGTGGTCGTGTGTAATGTGTCTTCTGAAGTGGGTTGTGCTCCGGTCGGATGTTGTGCGACGTCCAACGTCGGCTCCGAAGAAGCCGGGCCCGGAGCCGCGCTGCCATGACGGAACATTAAGAAGGCGTATTCAACGTTTCTGACCAGCTCCGGGGATGGTGAGAGCAGTCATCCCGTGAGAGATGTTGGCCTGGCATATGCGGGAGTTGAATGTTGAAAGTCGGTAGCGGCTTGGGCGACTCCGGCTTCCGGCTTCCGGCTTCTTCATGCCGATCTGATTAGATCTTCTAGATAAGGCATTAGACGACAGGGACGAGCCCTGTTCGCCTGCGTTCGCTACTATGTCGTGTACTGTACTTGTACTCACTGCCCTATGCCGTGCACAGACGAGCCTTTGCAGTGGCACCGAGCACTAATCTATTCGTACTTCGTGTGAAATACCTAAGTAGGAAGTACTATCGATTTGTTGAAGGTGCTCCGATTAGCCGTTCCAAATGGGATGTTTGAGAATCGCTCACAATGAACTGTGTTAGTGCCGGTGGGTTTTCTGGGGCACCGTCAAATCAAACTTCCCCAGACCCTGGCCTGCAGTCCAGTGGTGCAGTGTAGGTATGTGGGAGTCCTTGTGCTGTGGATAAGGGAAAGAGTCTAGAACGCGAGTCTTTTTCTTTGGAAATCTCGTCTACGTGCCACCTCTCGTGGAAAGTCAGTCGAGACTTGTAGGTGGAGACCGACATCATGCGGCCAAGCACCGGATATAATTTCTGCATTGTGATATCCACTTCTTGGACGAAACAGGACCAGGACCCGGGACAAATGACTGCATTTCGTGGGAGGCACTGGAAACTGACTCTGTTGTACCATAGTAAGTTTGGGCTGGAATGTACGTCCTTTACACAAGTGCAAGGAGTACATGGACAATGTGAAAACAGCCACTCCCTTCGGGAGTGGGTAAGACTTAGTTAAGCTTCTATTTACAGGAGAATCAATGCTCTTTGAAGACTTGTAGCACTTCTCCGTACTCAAGCACGGACACCTCAACATACCGGTACAGCTCACTCGCTGGAGAAACTGCAGCCACTCGGTTCACGTGGTGATTGTTCACCCAGTACAGAGTTCAAAAGCTCTTATGTCCCGGGGTCGGAGGCAGCGTTACGGCACGCTGCGATCCCATTCCGAGCAGCATGTGGATCGTTCCAGAGTCATCTGGTATTCGGATGCGTTCCTGTTCAAGGGAGCGGAGTGTCCCATCTTGCTCTCACGGCGATGGTCGATGGTCGATGGATGGTGGTGCGTATTAAGGACTTAGCACCCATGAGCCTTCTCAAGCTACCATCACATCAGATATGGAACTTCGTCAACATCATTTATTGAACTTGGATGATATGTAGGTTCGGATATACATACTATGTAGGAGTTCATCGATTCAGACTGACAGCGCCTGTCTTGCGAAAGTTGAAAAACTTACGTGGCCCGCGGGGATGTGAGAGGGGCTTGCTTCGAGGTTGATCCAGCTGTCGCAAATCAAATTCCGATCGCGTGCATATTTTTATCGCTCTTTCACATAAATAGCCTTTATCCACTTTTTGAGGACGATTCTGTACGCCTATTGGGCAGCAGGCTGAATTTCCCGGACTCTTGTCCCCATCAAGACCTACCTTCCGGTCTCTGACGTGCGGAATGCATTACTGTGTATTCGTATCCACACAACGTATGGGACCAGGATCTCTTCCGCTGCATGACTTTTGAACCGTCCGTACTGTGGTAGCTCTTGGGACATGAATGGGGCCACTGTTGGCCTCCTTATCCATGCTACTGGAACCCATAATCTGTTTTTGAACACAAGTTCCCTCCTAATTCATCTTTCGACAACACAATGGCCGGCATACCTGGTGCTCTACTCATCACCCCGCCACGACTCTGTTTGCCTTGAATACTGAGGATCGACACTCGACATGGCCAAGATCCCTGCCAACAGCACGAACGGCGGTGGAGCCAACAGAACCGTACCCAGTCAGCCCCGGGCGATGATCGACGAGAGCGGAGACCTGGAGCCCATGATTCTGGCCGTGTGCTGGACCATGACCGGCGTCGCGGCACTGTTCCTCGGGCTTCGACTCTACGTGAAGTTCGCGCCACACCGAAGACTGTGGTGGGACGATTATTTGTTGGTGGCATCGTGGTTCATGCTCGTAGCCTTCTCGGGTACGGCCTCCCACGGGGTCAACTACGGGCTTGGAGAGCATCATGCCATGACCAAGTACAACAACAACGTCGAACAACTGCAACTCACGGTTGTCGTCTCGACCATCTTCTCCGTGCTGGGGGCAGCGTGGTCAAAAACCTCTTTTGCGATCACGCTTCTTAGAATCACCAAAGGAGCCATGCACTATGCCATCTGGTTCATCATCGTTTCGATGAACGTCATCTTGACCTTCAATGCCATTTTGCAGTTCCTCTGGTGTCAACCCGCTTCAGTGGCCTGGAACGGAGGAAGGGGAGGCACGTGTTGGAGCAAGAGCATTATTGTCTACTACAGCATCGGCGCAGCAGCATACTCCGCCGCCATGGACATCCTCCTGGCTATGGTACCGTGGGTGGTGATTATGAAGTTGAAAATGAACATGAAGGAGAAAGTAGGAGTGGCCGTGTGCATGAGTCTCGGCGTTGTGTGAGCACCAAGTCCGACTATGATGAGAGACCCGAGAAATACCTTATTCTAATGCTGATGCACAGGGCTGCGATGACGTCCATTATGCGCGCGGTGCATATTCCCTCCCTATACGTTAACGACTACACTTGGGACGAGACCCAACTATTTATCTGGACCGCCGCCGAGCTGGCTACAACCATCATCGCCACCTCGATCCCAGTGTTACGAGCCCTTCTACGCAACATTGTGAACTCCACGCAACGCAAGGACGGAAATACAGGGGTCACCAACACATTCAAGACAGGTACATACATCTGTAGTACTAGGAGCCGGACGCAAAGTTACCGCAGAATGGATGGCGAGACGATATCTGCGCAAAAGCCCAGGGCTAGGGATCATCTCGACAGCATTGGCGAAGACGGTGAGAGTATCACCAGCTTGGTTATCACACCGAACAGAAGCTTTGACAACGGCGAAGATCATGGTGGTATTCTTAAGACCGAAGAGATCAAGGTGCAGTATGATAGGAGAAGCCAGACTGGGAGCGAAGCTAGTCAACCTAAGAATCCAATGCTAGGTTACGAGTTGGAAGAGGTGCCACCTATCTACTCAAGGTCGAAATCCCGGTGAGCTCGTTGGTATAAGAGAATTGGATTAATAATAAATCTTCATTACATTCCCCTAGTCCTCGCACAGTTTTAGTCTGATTGTCCACGCGAATAAACAGCCAAACAACGACTCGATCGAGTCAGCTCATGAACAACATCCGATCACTCAGTCCACTCAATATTTTCTCTCTTCTCGTAACTGATAAGGAATATTTTCGCACAACACAATCATGAGCTATTCCAACGCTGGATGACCGCGCGCGGTGGGTTCTCCTTATTGCGGACATGCTCCCCCTTGACCAGAATACCGCTGGCAAAGTCACCTGGAAAGAGATCTTGGCCCATTTCCTCCATCTCATAGATAGTGCTCACATCCGGACTCGTTGCTTGCACCCACTTCCAATCGGTTGCCGCACGTATCTCTCCCAACTGATGATACGAGGTGAGATGGACGACCAGCTCCTTCCCAGCCCCAAGCTTCTCGCGAGTGATTTTGGCCTTGAAGTCCGTCAGGCAGGTGGTACACGATCCAATAGTCTCTTCCAACTCATCAAAACCTGGCGTATCGTATCCGGGAGAGGAGTAGGCTTGGTTGTGGTCCATCAGCCGGCCGAAATAGTCAAATCGAAAGCACCAAAGTCGTCCTGTCCAAATCGTGGGCCCGGCCCTGCCGAGCCGAAATCTAGGACCGACCTGCTTGTGGTTGCAAACCTTCTCCAGCAGATCAAAGGCGCGCCACATGAATTCGCGCTCCGTGACCCGACCCTGCTCACTCTGACGAAGGGTGACGGTGGAGGCGATGAAGAGCTCGTTGTCGATGATTTTCGCCTCCATGCTCCTCCTGAGTCTCACCGGATCCCAGCCCATGCTTCTTGCGCCTATGGATCCATTTATCCACTCACTGGGAATGTCCTGCTCTTCCCACCCGGTGATTTTCAGGCTTCTGAGTGGTAGTCCGGACTCGGGGCCCCATAAATACCGGTTCATAACCAGGCGGGCGTGAAAAAACGGGACGTCGAATCTCTGAATGGCCGCTCCCCTGCTAGAATGATTGAAGTCATCGAAATAGTTCAAAACAAATGTCTGCTGTGCTTCAGCGTGAGTTGGGAGGAGGTGCATTGTTAGGGAAATGTCCATCGTCAAAGGATCGGGACAGCAGGAGAAACAGTTCCCATATACATTTCGCCAGTCGTCATAGTGCCTTAACAATCGACGTCTTTCTCTCTTTCTCGAGGACATGCTCCAGCGATGATCCCACCGATGGAAACGATAGCACTGGTCGCAGTAGTACGAGCGACGACTGAACTCCGCCTCGCGTAGGCGAAGGAACGCGCCTTGTTCTTTGGGGCTCGCGTGCTTCAGATTGTCGTTTGCCTTTTCGAACAGATTATCAAACAGTCCGCGCCATGTGAGTGCGAGTGCAAGTATGGATTCGGGAGGTAGATGGTCGAGGATGCATTTGACGATGTCCAGTGGTAGCTTCGTGAATGTCAGCACCCGAGGCTCTGCGCCTCCTGCCACCACTGCTCCGGTCATCCTTCAGGAAGAATTCGTGTTATTTTAATTTCCCCCCTGTATAAGATCCTGTTTTATTTCCTTCTTGATCTTGTCCCGGGTTGGGGGAGATTCTCTACCAAGGTACCTAGGCACCTTGCGTGTCTATGTTGACAATGCAGGTGTGCGTCGTGACTTGGTTTTGGTGTTGAGATGCTTTGCTCGTTATGTTTAAATTTGGTCGAAAATTAAAGCCCAGTTTGAGGTATGCCAAATCGTGTATGAGGTGTATTGGATGTTGTTGTCTGTTCTTCATACAAGCTGCAAGTGAAACTGAATGGGATGTTTTCGGTGTTTTTCTCTGACACAAAATTCGAAGTCGAACTGTCCTTGTTCAACAGAGTCGGTGATTTAAGAAAATAAATGCTGCGCACATGCTGAAGCTATTTTCCACCAGCAGACGATGGCTCGGCTAGTTGTAACTAAATCCACACTGTCGAGGACTAGGCCGTGCCCATCGAAGCCGGACAATTGCTAGTATACCTGCTAGTCTCTGCTTCGAGCATCACCTGTCCCTGACGAATTTAGATACCTATCCTCACACTTCAGAAAACGACAAGTGGCAAACTAGATTCATATTATACTATACCAACGGTATCATGGTCTTCTAGTATATATAATCTAGGTCCTCCCGATGGAGCAGCAACATAGCGAGCAGCAGTCATAGAAAACATTACCATGAGAATACATGAAAAGATGAGCTCGCTTGAGATAAAATTAAAAAAAAATAAAGCATCTGACTTCATAGTTGTCCAATCTCCGGAACTTTACCTAGGTTTTGGTCTCATCGACCTCCTCCCAGAATTTTTCTCAAAGGAGGCTACTCCCTAACCTATTGTCGAAACGGAGCGATCCGCCCCCCCCCCCTTCCCCATCGTCACCAGAAAAAGGGGCTACACAACGATAACTTCAGTTTCCAACATCTATCCTCAAGGATTTAGTATGATACTCTCTCTAATATCCTTTTCTTCTCTTACATCCCGATACTTCCCCTAACACTATTTGCACAATACATGACACCAGGCTAAGCTTGCTTCTTCCATGATCGGTCACAATATGTTGACGGGATAGCCCTACTACACGAAGAATGGTAGACTGATAGTTCATTCATATGAGGTGTGCAAGCATAAAAATTACGTAGAATTATGAGACTGTGATTCTAAAGGCCACTTCATTGTCCAAAGCGGTCATGCCCAGTGGCAAAGTCTGCAGCGGCTGTCTATAGTTATAAACCCAGTTTTGTTCATGGATCCAGGTGAATTTTCATTTGCCGCCTGCAGCCCACATGCCAGTCTTATAAACTCAGCAATTTTCATGTTTCCAAGATCCTACCAGAATGTTTGTGGGGCTTCCTGGCTGCCTTCTATACCTACTCTCTGACCTCCACCTGCGTCCAAGTTCAAGGATAAGGAGGTTTTACACAATTAACCATTTGCCTTGCTCACCTTTGACACGCCCAGCTTTGAGGTCTGCCTGCTTCTTGACTTCTAGCACAGCATCCTCTCTCTCCGGCACCTAAACCCACCTCCCAAGTCGTGGATCCCTAACAAACTACCTCGATCTTCCTCCTCCGCGTCCTGGAATGGTGTTCTCCGGACCGGTCGTCAGTCACAAGGAGTGGATTGAGCGCTTGGATTGGTCATCTAGTAAATTGAACCACTGCATTCTCACAGTAACTCAAAAAGTTCCAAGGTTCCAACAGATTTGCTTCAAAAAATTCCCAGAGAGCATCCCGTCGATCGTTAGCGGGCTGATCCTGAAGCACGGAGAGCACTGGATGTCGAGTTTGGGATAGGGTATCGCGTCTCAAAGGGCTCAAGTAGTCTAGCAGACTGGATTATAAAGTCATGAGGTAGAGTCCGGGAATTTTAGGCTCATAACGAATACTCGAATGCCTCCCGAGTCCTGTTTCCGTCTCTGTTTCCCGCCTTCAGACTGTCCGCGTGGCCTTGGGACATGTTGGTAAACCCTCTTGAGAAGATTTGTCCGACTAATACACCCTCCGCCGCTTTTCCCTGTAATGATTCGCCAGAATCTCGGACCGGTTCAGTCCCTCATACAATGCCCAAGCCGCCAGAGTCTTCGCATCACGCGCTCCTTCCTTCCACAAATCCTCATACGGCTTGACTCGCAGCGTAATCATCTCGTCCTGTTTCCGCAAGCCGGTAAGCTTGCCTCGCAGGTCCTCGATCTCTTGTCTATCAAGTTCCTTTTCCCACAAAAACAAGGCGATATACTCATCACAGCCGCCAGGACTGGGATACATAGCGCGCTGGAGATTTGTTTCCGCATGCTCCGAGTTCTGGAGAGCCAGCTTGGTCATGTCGACAAGCTCGTCCCGCGGGATCTTGAACCCCGTCTCCTCTTCAATCTCCTTCGCCGCCGCGCCGACGAAGTTGTCATTCTCGATCATGCCTGCGGGAATCTCCAGGAATGCTAGAGAGCCGGCCGGAATCCGAGGCTGCTCCGTGAGAACGACGTAGCGCTCTTCGCGAGAGTCTCTAGGGCGGAGGATCATCAACATAGCCACGCTGCCTCCCCTGAGGAACGAGATCCCGGGGAGAAACCGAGAGGATTTGGGCTTGGGACTGGTGGAGCCTTTCTTATCCCCGGGTAGCTCATCGCGCTCAATGGTAGCGTTCAGCTTGACGAAGCCAATTTTTGTAGCGCCGAACCGGTCCACCGACTGGACCTCAATCTTGCGAAGGGTGTACGGATGGTCATGGAAGGCGTGTGTAGGGTTGGCTTGCAAGGCCAGATTCTGGTGAAGAGTCTCCTTCCAGTTTACAAATGGGGTCCACGCTTCCAGCTCGTCCAGCCCGATTGTTTCAGGCAGGCTGACGGGAATCGATTCGCCGAAGAAGTCGATGCTCTTCAGGATCCAGGATCGTATCGTCTCCTCGGCCATTCTTCTTCGTGGGTTTTTGTTGGGTATTGAACGATGGCTCTGAGATCTGAGGTCCTCTTTGATCCAGGGTCTGAACTGTGAAATGTACTTTCAAGCTGCTGACGACTCCATTTGCACGCTAGGTAGATTTAGAGCGAGAGCAGGGAATATGCTTTCCAGGCGGTGTAGTAGTGGAAGGGGCGGGCGGAGGCCCATACCGATAAAACTCCGTCCAGGACAGGGGCTTGGGGGCTTGTTTACCTAATCTTCGAGAATCAGGACCACTTTACCGGCATTCGACCAGACGTTGATAGGTAAGCATATCGAAATCTCCGTTTATAACTGTGGATCCGGGTTAGAGATAATACTAGTGTCCTCGGTAAGACGTCGAAACCAGCAGTCCGATAAGCACTAATGCAGGGCGAAGGCGAAGAAAATGCTGCCCAGATTTGCCTTCGCCTTTCCAATTAGTGCAAGTGGGCGAGTGAATGCGACTTCGGTTCGTAGGATTCATAGACGAATCCTATTTGGAATCCAGGGGCCTTGTCCTGTACTTAGGAAATGATCTTCTGGTCGGCGAGGAGCTTTATAACCTTGGCACTCTCCTCTTCTTTAGAATCAACAACCTCCCTCAGGAGGTAAGGTTCTGTCTTCCTCACTTGTATTCGGCTGGGGCTCCGAGCATTCGCCAAGACCCTGTCCCGGAGTTTCCATCCTACGCTGCCACAACGCGCACATTCGACTTCACCATGCTCTGTGACAAGTGCTGGGGGATGCTTAGGGGTCATGAGGGGAGGGTTTGGAAAGGCACCTATGACCTTCACTTCAACCACCATGACAACATGCGAGAGCTCCAGAAATCCGCGAGCTTGGTTTGTGGCATATGCCGGGTGCTCTATGAGGAGTGGACCAAGCCAGAAGATACAACACAGGATAACAAAAGCAGAGGACAGCCGCAAACTGAGGTTGCGGAGTCGGAGAAACAGCTCAGATCCACTGAGGCAGAGCCATTCAGCAGCACGGCCAGTCTTTCTGTCGTTCGGGGCGTCGACAGACATGACCTTTTCCGACTTGACTTTCGTCTTAAGTGTGGCAAGAAGACACGGAAGAGAACATTCGTTCTCAAGCAGATAGGTCAGTCTGGTTCTCCAATGCTCATCCGGCTGGTCAAAGATCGTTTCCAAAACTGAAGCGAGCAGACGATGCGGTCGCGCCGTTCAGGACCCCAGTATCAAACAGTATGTCATCAGATGAAGTGTTCAAGCTAGCGGTGACTTGGTACAACAAATGCAAATGTGCCAAACCGTGGCCAAAGTGGTACCCAACCCGCCTGATCGATCTCAAAAACCTGAAGGCAAGGGCACGGCTCGAGGGTACACGGACTATCCTGACAGGACAACTTGGTTGGGATGCATTGGACAATGTTGTTGTCAGAATCGTGGAAAAGGGGGACAAGGACTTCCCCCAAGCGGGAGAGCCTCACGGCAAGAATGAGAATCCTAAGAAACCGTTGGAGGATGGAGATAAGGACAACAAGCTACCTGAACAACAGGGCAACAAACAGCACAATCGATACGTGACTCTCAGCCATTGCTGGGGCCAACATCGGCCAAAGGTCCTCGACCACACCAGCAAAACGGAGCTAAGGAACGGCATCAAGCTGAGAGAGTTACCCGACACGTACAAGCAGGCGATTCAGTTTGCCGCGCAAATGGAAGACGTTGGTTGGATCTGGATCGATTCTCTCTGTATCATTCAGGATGATGAAAAAGACTGGACTCACGAGTCGTCTGATATGCAGCGAGTGTACCGGGAATCGTTTCTCAACATCTCTGCCACGGCCTCTCACGACAGTACCGAAGGGCTTTACCGTCGCAGACTCCCCAAGACGTTATGGGAGGACGAGATAAACGTCAAAGTTGACGGAATCCACGGCTTAGAACGCGAACTTGCCGCCAATCCTATCAAGGACACCACTGACAGTCTGGCTACAAATCCCGCCGCCAGCCTAACAAAATCATGTTGGTTTTCGTCATTTTGCAAATGGTTCAGGCCGGCCTCGCAGCACAAGCCACACACTGAAGAAGAAGCCGTCGAGTCCACAGGCAAGAGACCGGTGGAAAACCCTCCACTCAAGCCAGAAGGGGTCCGGAGATGCATCTTGGTCGACGT
The DNA here is from genome assembly GCA_003012965.1 of Juglanconis oblonga. Classification (NCBI taxonomy): domain Eukaryota; kingdom Fungi; phylum Ascomycota; class Sordariomycetes; order Diaporthales; family Juglanconidaceae; genus Juglanconis; species Juglanconis oblonga. The sequence continues at coordinate 11,014 of MUZH01004124.1, read as the reverse complement.
GTCTCATTGGGACGACCTCGTCAACAACGCCCCCGTCAACGTAAGAGCCTGGGTACTACAAGAACGGCTGTTGGCTCCAAGAATCCTGCATTTCTGCAAGGGCCAGATCGCGTGGGAATGCGGAGAGTTTGAAGAATCCGAAGGCTATCCGACAGACCTCCCGAAATTCCTGCTGAGAGAGGATCGCATCTTGCCTAAACCCCTCAGCAAGGGACTCACTCCGGAAGTGCATGGGAGAGAGCTGAGGAATATGAGGTTGCAAGGCGCACCGGATCCAGATGCTCACCTCATTAAGACCGGACTTTATGCATTTGAACTCTGGTCCCGGATCGTCGAGAGCTACTCGAGGCTGGATCTTACCAAGGGCAAGGACAAACTCGTGGCGCTATCCGGGATCGCAGATGTTATGGCCAAGGAAGTAATTGGTTCACGCTCCCAGCCTGCACTATACTGTGCTGGTCTCTGGGACAGCTATCTGGCTAGCCAGCTGCTCTGGAAAATTGAGCCTGTCTTTCGGCACCATGACCGCACATTTCACCATCCCTCTAGGCGCCCAAGGGACGATGAAGGGAATTTGATATACCGTGCGCCATATTTCTCGTGGGCTTCGGTCGACGCACAATACAGCAACGGAGTAACATACGGCGAAATCACGGATCAAGACCTTTACATCGAGGTAGACTCTGGCAAAGATTCCGTCGCTATCACGCTCAAAGCAGACAGGAACCCGTACGGAGAAGTTCTGGGGGGTCACGTCATGATCTGGGCTAAATTGCGAAAAATCAGGTTGCTGAAGGGGCAGAAAGGACGATACTACTGGTATCTGCAGGGTCGAAGCGATGTTTGTCCTCCTGAGGAGTGCCATGAGCTTGAGACCGAGGAACATCGAAACGTATATCTCGACTGCCCAGAGGACGACGAAGCGCAGATACTGGATACGGATGATGTGTACTGCGTACCGGCAGCTCTGGGGAGTAGGACCGAGGACAAAGGATCGAAGTACATCATCTGCTTGCTTCTTCAACACGTGTCCGAGTTGGACGACCAGATAAAGCACGTCGAGAAGGGCGATCGCCGTGGGATATATCGTCGAATTGGGTTGACGAAGCTGTCGACATGGGCGGACAAGCGTGCTTATCAGTACATCTGCATGCCATTGTCGACGGATAGAGAATACCCACAGCGGCCTCATGAATATGGGAAGAACGGAGAGGGCCGGTCCTTGATATGCCTAATCTAAGGGGTTCGGCGTCGGTACCCGTTTGTGAAGTGGTTGTTTTCCAGCCGAGCAACATAAAACTGTTAACTACATGTTTTCCTGAAATGAAAACTTAACTGTCTCTTGTTTGATGAGGGAGCGGCAAGATCGCCTCAAGAATCAGCCGGCCACCTGCATACGGTAGTACCAATTCTCCGCATCTCTATCTTTGGAAGGTGGTTTAGCATCTGTAAGCACCGCTTATAAATGCCGAAAGATGGAAATCTACAGCTCGAGCCCATGACGCTTGATATTGCCCTAGTTCCGGCAGCCCACCTAGCACATACACAAAACCCATTTACACGATCTTGACCGCACGCAATCTCCGCTACCATTCCTGAATTCATGGTCCACTGGTTCCCAGGTATTAGCAGCCCACTATGAATCAGCCCCGCCTCCGGCCCGCGGTATTCAGGGACATGCCTCGGATGGGCCATATAGCCGCCCAGGCCTTCTTCCAGGACCACGCGCTGGGTGATATGATGCATCCATACCGTCATGAATATCCAGACGATATGGACCTTTGGTGGTCGAGACGAGCGCGTATCTATTTCTGGGACTGGAGGTGGAGGCAGGTTGTCGCAGTGGATCAGGACGAGGGAGGCAGTGAGACTGTGGTTGGATTTGCGCAGTGTAAGGCTGTCATAATCACGGGTGCCAATCCAGAACTTGCGATCTGTCCAGCTATAAAGATGAAAGTGTCATCCGTCTCAGTCACTAACACGAAGCCTAGGGGAGCGATTTGGCGATGGGGGAAAGAGACTCGAACTCTGGTGGTTCGATCCCCGTAAGTGTCATCCTGCATCTCAAAGCTTCAGCCCACCTGAAAATTTAATATATGCCTCCAGGCAATCTCCTCAAGCCTCTCACCTCCGCCGCCATGAAGCTCACATCCCTCATCTGGCCAAACCGAGCGGCGCATCCAGACAAAGAGGATATATTCGAGCGTGCATACCCATTCCTTGAGAGTTGCTGGACAGGCGATCGCGCAGAATCATGGTACCTGGAAACTCTCGTTGTGCACCCCGATTACCAAGGGAAGGGGATAGGGCGGATGCTTGTGCTCGAAGGGCTCGAACGAGCCGACCGGGAAGGTGTTTGTGCTTCGGTTATCAGCTCTGAAGGGAAGGAGGCATTTTACCAGAAGTGTGGCTTCGATATTGAGGATGGATATGTGGGTATGGGAGAGGGCAATCCGCTGGCGGGCGTTGATGGAGGTCGCATGTTTTGGCGGCTGCCGGAGACCCGGACGTGAACGTGTTCTTAGGTAGTCATACTGACATTGCCATAAAAGGGGGGAGAGCACAAAGTTCGCACCTGGATGCCTCAACAGGATATTTGACGGAAAAACAGAGTGGATCATTGCAAAGGATGTATTCCAGAGAACTCAATTAATCTTAGACCGCTGGGGATGTATCTGAACAGAGTGACCTTCATCTATCCTCAGGTAGCTGTATCTGTTGTTATCTTTATTTCAAAAGAAAATGTGTATTACCGTCCTGGTGCAATGCTTCAATGAGGAAATGGTAGCCTTCAGGAGTAGCTCCCATCTCCGGTAAATCGTATCACTGTTGCATGTACTATGTCACATTGTTACAGAGTCTTGAGTACTCGAAATGACAGTATTATGCGACCGAGTGAGTGGTTGCGGTGGCTTGAACAGAGCTCACAGGTTCTTGAGAAAATGGACTACGAAGTCTAGGTTTGTCTTCCCCCAATGCCAACGGAACAATGTAATTTTCTCTCTCTCTCCAGACTGACTTGTATAGGAAGAATCTTCTTCATCCCGCAGTGAAGAACAAAGTATGATAACTCAAGCCACAACTCAGTATTGAGATGAACCGTACGAGGTCATATACAGGCAATAGTGAATGGCTGATAGACAGCGAAGCAGTCCAGTGAAGGCATACTGCGCTGAAAAAGGTGTATTGAAGCGTAAATAAGAGAGAAACTAAGTGAGAGCATGAGCTCTGAATAGGCTAGATACAGCCGTGTAACCCTAACCCCAGCGTGATTCACCACAAGTATATCTTCTGCATGGACGAAATATTTGATTTTCGGACCATTTCATGGACTCCAGCTGGAAGGGATTGGATATTTGAAGTTTCCAGAGGTTCATATTTGATGGAGTTATCACTGGGCAGAAGCCTATTACAGGGAAAATAAGAAGACGACAGGTGTGCATAATACCGAGACAAGCTATTTCGAGCAGCTTGCTGAAAGTCTCAGCTCGTATTGTCCCCATGATTACCGAAAACTGCCGATTCCGATTCACAAACCACTTTCAAGGTGTTGAGTTGCGTGAAATACTGAGGTTGAAGCAGTGCCACTTGCCCAAGTGCTTTGAATCACATCCTGTTCTGTCATCGCCCTCCCAATCTACCCCCTCCAACTCCCTTGCTGTAGAGCGAGAACAAAATTGACTGTCATCTTTCATACTGAGAATCCTTAGATGGTCGGGGCCAGACCAGCTGCAGCACAAGCAGCCTGACAGGTGCCGTAAGCCGTGTTGCAAGCAACAATGGCAGCAGGGGCCGCGGGAGCAGCGACTGTACCGAAGACACAGCCAGCGGCGGAGTAACAAGCCACGACCACGCTGGAGCAGCCGGCCTGACAGATACCGTAGGCGAGCGGCCCGGCCGTGATGCTCGAAGCAAGGGTGAGAATTGAGAGAACGATGGGTGTGTTGGGTGTGGGCTTCATTTTTGGTGGTTGCTTGTATGAAAACTTCGCGTAATACTTATCGGAATATTGGCAGAATTGATGATCTCGGTGATGTTGTAAATTCTATGCGGTGATGTTGTAAATTCTATGGTTGCTGATGCGCGAAATGTGGGACACATGCTGGTATTATATGCTGATGCGGGGAGGTAGTAGGCCTCCCACATGCTTATCAGTTTCCCTCTGTTTCGGACAGAAGTTTCTCGCACCTGTTCCCAACTGGACCATCTTTAATGAACCAATTAGATCTTGTATAGAAAATACTATCAGAATTGGGTATTTCGAACTTGCTTCCTTCTGAGCATTGACGGGGCCAGGAATGCTGTCTGTTTCAGACCATCGTGCATTACAACGTGCATCTGGAACAATAAAGACGGGAATTCTAAGCTTAAATATAAATAGCTTCTGCCTTTGACATAATAATCCTCACGGAGCAGCTGTCTCGGAAGTCTTTGGGTTGTGGCATTTATAATATGAACGGAGATTGTCTTCAGATAATGCCAACACCCGCCTTGGCTCGATGGTCTATGAACACTTTCAAATCTGCTTCCTAGGCCTTTGCCATCATGAGACCTCGAGTTGCAAGTAGGTCTAGCCAGGGATGGTCTCAAGCCCCAGGTCAGGGTGGGGTGGCGACGGGTGCAGAGACAGCCTGATTTCAAACCTGCGTTCACCATTGTTTCTACGGTATCAGACTTGATTTTGCCAAACAAAATCTCTAGGTGGTCTCAGGAAACGTCAATATGGGTCAGTGGAAGCTGTCTTTGTGGACAATCTTGAGCAGATTTACACTAGTGCTTGGAACCACGTGGTAATAACATACTAAGGCATCCCATCATCTGCTTTGTACAAATCACCAGACCTTTAAAAAGAATCTGTAGACTATGGGACTCTTCTATCTACCCCAAGGGCTTGTAATTTTTCCCTGCCGTAGCATATCTAACCTGGAATCTCTTCATTATCATTTGTACAACATTGGGTGGCGCTGATAGTTATTTGAAGCGCACATGGTAGTTGTTTGTCACAGAATTCAGACTCGAATCTTCTGGTTGTTGTGAGGAAACAGAAACTAGCTTATTACTGGCGTCTCAGCAGTGTCAGTGCCAGTTCCTCAAGGCAAACGAGCCTCAACCCCCCTCATTGTGGAAGCCCAAGTAAGCCCAGGAACCTGAATCAATAGGTCAAATGAACCCTGACATCTCATAAATGAAACCCGAAGCCTTGCATAAGCAGGCGACTACAAACAAACACTAAGATGCTGATCCAGTCACTAGCCAGATCCAGTTGTACAGCACATCAACCACGAGACTGGTCGCCAGGACGAACAACTAGAGTATCTGGTGTAGGGAATAATTGGCTCTCAACTTTGGATGAGGAGGTCCATATGTTTCCTTGAATCAACAGAGTATCTCGGTAATCATCTGGACCACAAACAGACTCCTGAGGCCAGATTCGTGGCAAAGAAGGGGGAGGGCCGTCCTAGCAGCCCTGGTTGGAAGCACATAACGAGAGAAAGAGGGTCGGTCAGGGTCGGTCACGTTCGATCACGTTTGCTGAGTTTCCATCTAGCATGTCAGGAGATCTAGGGAGGGGCTAGGTGCATGGAATTTGGAAAGTTGGCAGGAGGACAAAGAAAGTCGGATGTCAGCCCACCTGGACATTCCCAGAGGATGCAAGGAGCCGAGACCTGAAGCTGGACAATCATGATCCTTTCGGTCATGACCTTTGGACCTCGCACCCTTATCTAAGATTCCGTATGCGAAACAAACGGAGATATTCTCACCCTTCAGATGGCATGTTGTGAGGGAAAAAAGGGGATTGGGGATATCATGAGCCACAGGTCAAGCCACACTGACGGATATGATTTCCCCGCAAACGGTATGGTGCCTTGTGGCTGCATGATGCGCGCCCCAACCGCTCCCCAACCCAAACGGCTCCCCCAAAAAGAGGGCCCAGTTGTGCGGGTGCGCGGGTGCGCGGGTACAAAAGGCGGGCTGGTTCCCCGACCCCATCTGCGCCCATCCCACATGCCTCCGGCCTCCAAGTGATAAGTCCCGTTCAGGCCTTGCACAGCCGCGACTTTATGACACTTTCGGACTTGATGGATGTACTGTGGCACCAAGTATACTTTACTTGAACGCCAAATAGTTGTCGAGTTACACAGCCACCTACACAGCATCCTTTTCCTCAACGTGCCAGTGACAGCTGTTTTTGCTCAGCGCAGCCACAGTCCAGGGCTCTTCCATCACATGTAATTGTAAGTTCGGACAACATCAGTCCAGTCCAGTCCAGTCCAGTCCCACGGTCACCGGTCACCGCTCTGCATGGCAGTCTTATCATCCAGACGTGGCTTCTCATGGGGACTTGCTGCATGACAGTCCTTTGTGATTCACACAATGGCCCGCTCATGCTGCTCCCGTATCGTAATGGATCACTGACGAAAGCTCCCCCTCCAGGCCAGACATCTACAAATATCTCCAGAGGACTTCTTGTTTGCTTCTCTTGTTGGAACTTGACCGATCGTCTTCAAGGAACCTCCCACAGGAACCTCCCATAGGAACCTCCCACAGGAACCTACCACAGGAACCTACCACAGTACACACTGCCCCACTTTGATCGCCTGGCAGTCGAATATCATTGGTTCCATCCAGCCTTTGGCTGCCGACGCTAGCCAGGATCCCTGCCCGTCCCAAGTGGCCCAAGCTCCCTTTTCTGCGCAACTCGTCGCATTGCCATCTGCAGTCTACAGCCTACAGCTTGCTCTTGCTGTCGCAGAACATCCATCATCGCATCTGCGCCTCAAACTTTCCACTTTCTTGTCGACAAACCTTTCCATTGCTCCGCACAACCCTGTGTCGCACCCCTTCCTCAGTTGCATGCTTCACTGCCCACTGCTGCAGAGGATCCTGTCAAGTCTTCATCTTCAGACGCCAGCTGCAATGGGAAACTCAATCGCTTCAACCCCAACCTTGCGACCGAGCCGACGCGACCTGAAGTAGTCGCTGCATTATCGTGAGTCCATCTCTCGACACTCCATCTCGATACTAATACTTCTTTTTGGTTGCTATCTTTCTTCATATGAGTGTCTACTATGGCATGCGATCCTGCCTTCACCCTTCAGCTCTAGTATGCCTAACTTTGTGCTGACGATACGACTCTCTACAAAGAAACCCTCTCCAACCCCCCCCTCCAACCCCTATCTCGACAAATTCCCTACCTCCTGCCCGCTATGGCCGAGCCAGTTCCCTTAGGTCCCAACCTTCGGTATCCCATCACTGTTTCCAAACTCATTGCCCGCCCTGGCGATGAGCTCAAGAAGGGCGCCACCGCCATGGAGTACTCCTTCAAATGGACCAAGGAGGTTGGCGACTCCATCACTGGTGACACATGGGAAGAGGAACAGACCACCATCTCCTCCTGGGGTGCCCCCGTTGAGGGCAAGTTCAAGGAATGGAAGATAAGACCTGGTGAGGTCATTACCAGCGACAAGCCCTGCTGTGTCATCGAGGAGGCCTGCCAGCACCCCGTCCAGATCTCGGGCCTGTGTGGCATATGCGGCAAGGACATAACTGAGGTCGACTGGAGCACCGAACGCTCCGAGAAGGACCGTGCCCCCATCAACATGACCCACGACCAGGTTGGCCTGACGGTTAGCCGCCAACAGGCCTTCAAGGTCGAGTTGGAGCTGCAGTACCGCCTGCTGGAGCAGAAGAAGTTGAGCCTCGTGGTCGATCTCGACCAGACCATCATACACGCCTGCATAGACCCCACTGTGGGCGAGTGGCAGAAGGACCCCACCAACCCAAACTACGAGGCCGTCAAGGATGTGCAGAGCTTCCAGCTCAACGACGACGGCCCGCGCGGCATGGCAAGCGGCTGCTCCTACTACATCAAGATGCGCCCCGGTCTGCGCGAGTTCCTCGAGCACATATCACAGCTCTACGAACTCCACGTCTACACCATGGGCACCCGCGCCTACGCCATGAACATCGCGAAGATTGTCGATCCCGACCAGAAGCTCTTTGGCAACCGCGTCATCAGCCGCGACGAGAACGGCAACATGACCGCCAAGAGCCTGCAGCGCCTCTTCCCTGTCTCCACCAACATGGTCGTCATCATCGACGACCGCGCCGACGTGTGGCCCAAGAACCGTCCTAACTTGATCAAGGTCGTGCCCTACGACTTCTTCAAGGGTGTAGGAGATATCAACTCCAGCTTCCTGCCCAAGCGCGAGGACCAACTGCCCACCGCCGAAAAGCCCGAGCCCAACGGCAATGTCCCTGCTGCTGCCAATGGAAACTCCGAGGAGGCCGCCAAAGTCTCGGCGCTGGAGGGCCTGGCGGGCATGAGCAGTGGAGACGATGCGGCGCTCTTGAAGAAGCAGAAAGAAGAGCAGGAGCGTGCTCTGGAGAAGCAGCTGCAGGACCGGCCGCTGCTGCACATGCAGGAGGAGCTGGATAAGGAGGAGGACACGGACACCCCTGGAGATGAGAACCAGCCGCCTGTGGAAGGCGGATCGATCACGCCACCCCAACACCGACACCAAGTTCTCTTCGACGACGACATGGAGCTCCAGTATCTTGATGAACACCTCACACTCCTTCATACTAAGTACTACGAAGCGTATGAGGAAGACGATAACAAGGATGATGTGCCCGATGTGGGCGAGGTGCTCGACGAGCTGAAGTCAGAGGTCCTGCGGGGAACCAAGATCGTGCTGAGTGGTCTCGTGCCGCTGGGGATCGACGTCTACCGGTCAGAGATCGGCCTGCAGGTGCTGAGCTACGGTGCAGACCTGCGCACGCGGATTGATCCCGATATCACACACCTGGTGATTAGCAGTAGCCGCCCGCGGACGCAAAAAGTTCGACAGGCCGCGAAGGTACCAACCATCAAGATCGTCAACCAGAACTGGCTGCAAGACTCAATCAGTCGGTGGGAGGAGCTGGATGAGAGCCCCTACCTGGTGGAACTCCATCCGGCCGACCGCGGTGATGGTCCCCGGATCGCCATCCCGGAGAGACAAGCCTTGTCGGGCGCGCCGGCACAGAACGAGAATGGGGACATCAACGAGGACGACCTGGACGACAGCGCAGATGAGGAGGAGATGGACATGCCTGGCCAGCCGAGCCCCATCGACGATCTCAAGGAATTCGACTTTGAAGAAGTGGACCAGGAACTCGAGGAGTTCCTGGCCGATGACTCGGAAGATAGCGCAGAGGACGGAGAGGCCAAAGGTACAGATGCAGAGTCAGACAACGAGAGCAGCAAGTCCGAGATAGGCAGCGAGCAGGGCGATGTCAGCTCTGCAACTCTCGTCAACGGCGGCGCGCCCAGCTCACCCGGCAAGCGCAAACACGGCGACACGACCGAGTCGGAGAGCGAGGCACCGGTGTCGGGCAACTCCCTCCTGAACAAGAAGCTCAAGATCTCGCGGTCCCGCGGCAGCTCGAGTCTGCGGTCGGCGTACGGAAGCGCGCCAGACAAGAACGGCAACGCAGTGGCTGGCAGCAACGATGGCGACGAGGAGGTAGTGCTGCTCCAGCAGCCGGACGAGGGGGACGGCGACGATGGGTTCGAGGACGACCTCGAGGCGGACCTGATGGCGGAGCTGGATCGTGAGCAGGCGGAGGAGGAGGATGCGCTTGCGGATAAGGGCTAGCCGCTTTTTGTTTGCGTGGCCGTTGCGTGCATGGATGGCTGGCGTCGGAGTTGGATGGTGAAGGGAAAAGCAGCAGTGGCGCGGGGGCTTCGTGGCAAATACGGCGTGTGTGGCATGGAAAGGCGGTTGAAATTTAGCGATGATTAGAGCCCTTTGAATTAAGGACCAAACTGACGCGAAATGTCAATATTTCCACGAGTATCCTTCTTCTCATCGTGACTGGCTGTGGTCCTTGACGGGAGGGGGACTACTTCGTATGCTGTGCGCGCGGCGCAAGACTGGTGAGGGTGAAGGGCCCTGCCTCGGACGTGCGAAACATTCACAGTGTCTAGGTAGGTAGGTACCTACCTACCTACCTACTATAGTAGCTCTGAAGCGCCCTCGGACCCAGGGTCACAGCGGCCGCTGCCGATACCCCTGTTTATCTTATGTAAGCACCCGCCTGCGGTCCCGTCCCGTCGTCCAACGAAGCAGTTGCTCCAACCAAGCTCGGCGCATTACCAAGAACCACCCGACCACCCCGACCACTGTTCCCAACCCTTCAAGACAAACCTCCGGACTACTTTCAAAACCTTTCGAACCCACGGCACCTCGCCCTCCCCTCTCTCACGGAGACCCGCGATCCAGACGAAAGAGCGTCCCCGAATTGCCCGGCCGGAGCGACCGGTTTCTTCTGCGATACCAAGGACGCTCGGGAGGTGTTTCGAGGGAGTTGCGTCCGCAGCCCGCTCCCCCAGCGTCGCCGACAGATACACACAGCCACATACATTGCATTACGTTACATTCCAAAACAGCCCACCATGCCTCAGGATATGCCCCCCGTGGGCGGGTACGCCGATGTGCAGTACAAGGTGAGTCGAGCTGCAGTGGGACACACACGCACACACACACACATCCTATCCTCAATCAGTGGGCTTGGAAGGGTTGGGGTTGGGCCCGAGGGAGGGAGGAGGGAGGGGGACGATACACGGCGACTGTACGGGATACGACGCTGTGGCTGCACACTCGATTCGAAATTCGAAAGAGACACGGTCTGCGGAGGGGAATGGGAGAGACAAGATTGGTGATTGGGACCAAGAGGAGGACGATATATCGGGGTTGTTGGCCCGGGGCGAGACAAGACGAGACGAGACGAGAGGATGACGGCATGAGCCAACGAAGGAGTTGGCTTTCCCTCTCCGTTGGGTGTAGGGGTGGACTATGGAATGTCGCTGCTTGCTGGGTTTCTTCCATGAGCGATATCCCGAGTCAATGCCGCCCACCGACGGAGGAGGCGATCGATACTCATGCCCGAGAACGCCGTTGCAACGCGCAGCCGTCCCATCCTCGACGACGCACAGGCCGTCAAGAGGGAGAGAGAATGGGGTGGGTGG
>MUZH01004123.1:0-45407 GCA_003012965.1 Juglanconis oblonga | reverse complement strand
CTCCCCCTGTTTCTGCATCCATCCTCCCCAGCGTGTGTGGAAATGAGAGGAAGCACGACTGACCTGAGCCACGGAATAGACATGAAGGTGAGATAGGCTTGCGCGACCAGCGCTATCACGCCCGTCCAGTAGTATGACATGGTGTTCCACATCTCCGCCATCATATTCTTATAGTTGTTGTACACGATAAAAGGAAAGGTGTGCAGCAGCGCAAGCACGAGAACTGCCCAGGCCAGCCAGGTGTGGAAGACAATCAGCTTCTCATGGCTGACCCCCGTCAGCGTCGCGATCATGTTGGCCTTGGTAGCGAACAAGATCAAGAAGGGTATCGCGGCGAGCGCCATCCATCCGCTCCGCGTCGCCAGCGGCGGGGAGTCGCCGAATGCCGCGTTGGTCGGCCAGTAGTATGGCTGGGGCGCCAGCGTCATCAGGACGAAGAAGAGGGAGCCGACGGCCAGGAGGAGCATGACGCCGATCGTGGGGGTCTGCCATCGCAGAAGCTTGACCTCATATCGCCGGTACGCCCAGAATCGGAAGATGGCCACGGTCTTCTGCCACGAGGCTTGTGTCCTCACGGCGGCCGGGGCATATCTGAGCGCCCCGAAGCCGGTGATGCAGAAGAAGAGGGTGATGAGGAAGAAGTAGACGGTTCCGCGGCCGTAGACCAGATCTGCTACGTACCTGGGTGGGCAGGGGAAGGTCAGACGGGCTGGCCGCTCCTCTTGTTTTTGTCTGTTCACCAGGCGGGGGTTCTCACTCACCAGTTGCGAAAAAGGAACGACTTGTAGACACATTGCTCCGGCGTCAGACTGCACTCGCCGGGGTCGCGGGAAGAGTACGCCATCAGCGGGTAGGTGAGCCACGGGAGACCCATCTTGGCGGCTCCGAAGGTCGACCAGCTGGGCTGGACAGCGCCCGGGAATAATAGGTGGGCGGTTGCGAGGAGGTGGCGAGGAGCAACACGTTACACGGTCGTCACGAAATGCGGACGGGCGTCGACGGCAGCAACCTGTTGGCCGACTCTCATGAAAAACCAGGGAGAGAGAAGTGTGAGATTCATCACGCATTGCTAGACTGCAGCGGTTGAGGCAATCCTTTTCAGTCAGTCTCGGCTATCACTCGGTTTTGTTATGGTCCCCCGGCGACGTCCAGGTGGGCGGGTCTCAAGGAGGTCCGTTGCGCAAGTTGCGCAAGATTTGGGTTCAACCACGGGCATGGCAACTCCGCTGACCACGGACCGTGCAGAGCGAGCGCCACTTGTCTGCCTTGCAGTCCGGCCGCAAAGGCTGTGGTTGGCCGAATCGTGCTAGCCATGGAGCCTCCCCGCGATAGTTTGAGCATGTTTCGGCGGCCCGTATGGTGTTCTCGGTCTTCTCTTGAGCAAGTTTGCAGGGATGGCGCATCCTACGTTGCACGCGCAAATCGGAATCCCACCATATTCATAAAGACTAATACCTCACTTCTTGTTCATTTATTATGGAATTTCCTGCCTCTGGGGTTTGCAGCTGAGCAATTTCTTCCTCGTAGCCAGAAGGCTGCTTTGGGTTTGGGTCCTTCCTTGCCTACCTACCCATGTTTGATAACTCCCTCAAAACATCGAAACCATCGACGAGCTGATACAGGCAACGAGTGCTCAGATATCCCAATGAAATAATAAATTTAAGTAGAAAGGACAGCGAGCGGTGAGAGAGGTAAGAAAAGAGCTATAAAAAAAAGAATAACCCAGTGGAGGATTCGACCCCCACCCCCTTCTTGTCTGGGCCACGACACCACTGGGCCAACTAAACTGCTCGGTGTTCCTCCGCATTTAATTTATGAAGGGACAAGACATCGGGAGTCAGATGTTAGATCAATACTATTCTACCGACAATTCTGGGCGCCGCTCCTCCGACCGTATTATTCGCCCGTTCAACCGTTTTAAGCCGATTATCCACTACACAAAATACCTGCTCATAAGGGCCACGACGTGTTCTAGTTTAAAAAAATTGGCGTCGTGGCACAGGAGTAGCGCGTACCACGACGATCCCAGCGCCTAGATAATTAAGTCACGGAAGGACAAGTTCCCGGCTGCTTGTGAATACGAAAACAACGTCCACGGGTGTCTCCGACATATTCGGGGAGCTTGTTCCCACTCTTTGGATGAAGGGGCCTCTGAAATACATAGATGCCACCCCAAAAGTACTGCTTCAGCCTCCAGTCGATATGTCTATAGGAAAGACTACAATCAAGCTCCATAAGGTGTACCCCTTTGGAAGTAGGGACAGCGATTGGTCCGCGATTGAATAAGAGCTGTCTGCCACATAACGGCTGGACCTGCATCCAGTCTGCATAATCAAGACAGCAATAAGGTGGATCCAGGGCCGTTTCGGACCTGTGGTGCCGTCGGCTCGGTCTCCCGGTCGGAAATGAGACAGTACTAAGAACGTTCACCGCACTCAATCTCTTGTGAGTAGGCTGAAAGCACGAGGGCCTCGAGCCGCTGTTTGTAGCCAAAGGGGTGGAATAAAGCAAGTCGAAAGAGGGTTTCACTCCCTGGAAGAAGGTCAGATACTTAGGTATCGGTCAGGTTCCCGGACCATAGCTTAGTTGCGCCTTCGCCGCCGCTATTAGTCTTCTATCATCTCACCATCGTAACATAGGTCTGGCTTCCGGAACGTCTTGGGCTGCTCGTCCCAACTCCGTCGAGATGTTGTAGATACGAGCAGATATAATTCTGGGATGAACGAGGTGAACGAACTTTCGGTCGCCATTATAGCTCAGTACGGCATGCGTGCTCGGGGAGGCAAGCTTGCCCCGAGGCGGTCACCTGGGTAAGGTTACATAGGGTTAGTTATAATAGTTTCTTTCGAACTGCTAAGCCATTCCCTCGACTTCCAACAATGTTCCGCGGATGATAATGCCATCTTCATAATTATGTACACCTGCTAGAATGGTGCGAAGCGGTGGGATGATTCGTGGTGAACGTGCCACCTTGGTAAAGTTTAGTGCACTTGTTCGCAACATTCTGATCACGAAAGCTACTGCGACCCTTCGGAGCCACCAAAATAGAATATAAATCTGGGTGTCCAATCGGTGCAGCCTCAGCGAATAGATTCTGCTCCGTTGCGCTTTTTGAGTTTCTGTTTCTGTTGAAGATGCGAGCGTTGAAGTCCTCGGACAGCATCGCGGACCCCTTCATGAGGGCCGCTATGCGACACTGTAAAAAACCGTTAATTCTCTATATCATGTAGACCTCGAACGTGGATCCTTCTATCTTTTATCTTCAAAAAAACTCCGAAATCTCGTCTATATGGTCAGGCCAGCTGTGTTCCTGCTGGCTTTTAAGTTCGTAGATTCAACTGATCGATTCACCACAGTCGTTCAAAACTACAGTCTCTCAGCATCCCATTCCGGCCTGTCGATAGCTCGATAGCCCCCGTCTTCCAAATTTCAAGTAAAGAGGAGCTTATTTGATTATTGATCGTCTTTGGAGTTGCGAAGTTTGAATTATTAAGGAACTAGTACGAGGTACCTGATATGGGAGAGGGAGATCAATGTTGAATGCGGCGAATCAGGATTGCACTCCAAAAGGAGGAACGGAGACCTGGATGGGAGGCCACTATATATAGATATATAGCCAGGAACAGCTTATATAAGCCGTCTTCATTGATCCTCTCTACGACGTAGTTGGATGTGCCTTGACTCGAATGCAGCCTTGGACATATCTTCAGACACATTGTCCAAAAGCCTATCCATGGGATGTGAAGGGGTTGTTCAGCAGGTAGCATGACTTTTATAAGAAGACATCGCCTCACAACTAGTTATATGGTCGTCTCAAACTTAAACCAAGGGAGTCGAATTACCGCAATGGCCTCAGCGGCGTAGATCCGTATGACTTGGGTCATATATAGCAAAGCATTTCCTTCCTCCGTTTAGCAATCTCGACTTATTCATCCAGATTGACATAACAAAAATCGCACGACCTCCGTAATTTACCAGTTCAATTAGCACCGCATGTCTTCCGTTGGAAACTACATGAACTTCCGAAACACTACCGCCTTGGGTACCGTCGCCCCCGTCGCCCCCGTCGCCTCGGATTATCCCGACTACTTGGAGCACAATATGTCCATTAACAGCGCGCCAGATGGTGTTTCATTCTGGAACTGCAAGGGCTTCGAGATTCACGCTATGGATGGATGTCTTACCCAAGCAGCCAATGCCTCCCGAGACCTTAACACCGTGGTCAAGGGGAACTTGGAGGGGCGAATAGAGACGTTTGTATACTCGAAGGTCTGTAAAACTGGGATAGTTACTTGCAAAGAAAAAAAGAAATGCCCAAAAACCCCTCAACTATGGTTTTCTGATAATGGATGCCGGGGCTCCTTGCCCAGTCATGCCTGGATGGAGATGTCACATTCAGCAAGGACCAAGATATCAGCCGCTAGCCCCCCCCCCCCGGTGGAAGTATATAATTAGAGTGGAAGCTTTTGACCAAGCTTATGAACGGATATTTTGCATGGAACTCAAGACTCCCTTTTGGTGATGAGCTGTAGTATCATTCACCACAAATATCATGGTGAATTCGCCATGAATTCACTATATGCTGTAGTCACTAAAAATTGCTAACAATTAATAGTGTATATCATAGATCTGTACTGAGAAGAACAAAATTACTTGCCTGTAGTATTGTAGTAACTACGGCGAGACTTTCCTTGTCCAATCTGTAAAGTGATGACCAAGCCGCCTTCTGTGAAAGATGTTGAAATAGGGACGAGCAGAGGCCAAGTCAGTAGTTCCGAAAGGTCACAGGATGGACGCGTATTGCAATGTTGGTCAACGTACTTTGAATGGCATCATAAAGCAAGGCTATGCCTAGGAGGAGATGCGCGCTACCTAGACACGGGTCCCATATTTGCATACGTGAGACATTCAACAATATACGTGCTCCTACACTATCTACCTACCTGATCAAAATCTACCGAGGTAAGGTTCTCCCACATCCCGTCCACGTCAGACAAATTGCTAATCCTTGATTCGTGGTCACCTAGCCCACTACCTCCCCACACAACGACGGCATCCCAGCAACATTTGCAGATGCAATATATAGTACACGTGTAGAGGCCCAGAAATTTCCCCTTCGAAAGGGCCTCCCAAGGTCGTGCAGGGCTGTACACGTCGTCTGGTTTCGGCATCCCCTGACCCTTGGACAACCATAATCCTGGGCTGACCTACTGTGATATGCTTGCAATCCGATTGGCCATGCGTTTGAGCGTCCTTCCTATTTTAGAGCAGACGCGTGATTGTTTCCCTGTCGTGCCTGCGAGAACCATGGATGCGTGCTCAGTGAAACTTCAACAAACAACGGGGCATTCCGTTCAAGCCTGGAGGCTGCGTATTCTCCGAGGGGGCTTAGAGAGGAGGCAACGATTCCAGACTCGGGCAGGTTGAGAGAAGCAAGCAAGATGAAGACGCGTCACAGATGGCGACATGGTGGCCAGGCTCTTTCATAACTGAAAGTACTTGAATGATGGTGTCTGTCGAGTAGTCGACCTGATTTCAGTCCTTCGCTCTCACACTCATTTGCACAGGAACAAACACTCCCTTTCTTTCTAATACAGTCTTTCCGTCTATCACCATGTACTTCGCGAAAGCTTTCATTACGACCCTACTGGCGGGCTTGGCTGCTGCTCATCCGGGGCACTCGATCGCTCAAGAACTTCAAGAGCGACGCGAATACTTGTCCGCGACCAAAGTTCGTGACCTAAGCCACTGTGCCTCCAAACTCAAGGCTCGTGGTGTCGAGTCACGGAATGTCGCCCGTCGAGCACAGCTGGCTGAGGCGGCGCGTGCCAAACGCGGTCTCAAGAGCAAGCGAACACTGGACAGTGTCCTCGCTACCGATCACAACCAGACGGACCTTGGCTACACGGCGAATACGGACGAAGCAACACTCTTTAGCAGCAATGCCAGTTGCATCCTCACACCGGACGTGACTCAGGGCCCCTACTATGTCGGGGGTGAGTACATTCGCAAGGACATCACAGAGACTCAACAAGGCATCGACACTGTCATCGATTATCAAGTCATCGACGTTGAGACATGTGACCCAGTGCCCAATGTCTACTTGGAAATGTGGCACTGCAATGCGACTGGCGTCTACTCGGGCATTGTTGCCTCGGGTAATGGCGATACAAGTGACACGGGGAACATCGACCAGACCTTCTTGCGTGGAATTCAGGAGACAGACTCCGAAGGAGTGGCTCAATTCGAGACCATATTTCCTGGGCACTACCTCAGCCGCGCAACTCATATCCACATCCTCGTCCACACAAATGTTACCGTCTATCTCAATGGCACATTGGGAAACGAGGTCACCGCCAGCCACGTCGGTCAGGGATTCTTTGATCAAGACCTGATCTACGATGCCGACACCATCTCACCATATAGTGAGAATACCCAAGCGATCACTACCAACGCTGATGATAGCATCCTGGCGGAAGAGACGAACACAGAGGGCGTGGACCCGATCTTTGAATTCACCTACCTTGGTGATAGTCTGGCGGATGGCTTGTTCGCATGGCTTGCTTTCGGTATCAACACCACGGAGAGTTCATCAGTCACACCTGCTGCATTCTACTACGCCTCCGGCGGTGTTGAGAACCCGGCTTCTCCTGGAGCTCAGCATTAGGAAGTCTTCGAGCGTCTCCATTTACCGCAGCGCACAAGTTTCTAAGGGTGTCGGGCGGAGAATGGAGTTGTTTTATACATTAGACTAGAATGGGAAAATACATATATATAGGACTAATCAGATCTTGTATCTTTATCTTCTTACAGTATGGTCAAAACATGTTTTGCTCACTTAGTAACCCGCGATCGGTTTTATCTCAACCTGTACATGGTTCAGCTTTACTTTAAAAGCGACACCCAGTGAACATCAAGATTTGACAAGCTTGATTGCGCAAGACAGAGTCAAAAACCACACACAAGTCTTGGGGGGTTCCCAAACTCCCCGAGACGACCCATGTGAGAAGCTGCCATGACTGTCTACTCCTCAAGAAGATCCATCCACATGATCGACTTTAGGAAGTTTCCCAGTTCTACTGCTCGTGATTTGCCGCAAATCATTCTCCTGTATTCTGCCTGTCTTCGAGATGTGCCTCATCAAACCATCTTCCCCGTGCTCGTGCACCGCGTGGCCCTTTCCAATAATCAGAAAGCTATCCCTCATCAGAAACTCGTAGTATGCCGTAGCAAACAAAGTCGCCGGGATATTCACGAGGACAGCAATGGGCGCATAGCCCATATAGGTGAAGGCTTCTCGTCCGTAGAATATGGCGGCAACGATTCTAGTCCCGAGGTCACGAGCCAGATTTGTCGAGATGGTAACGTCCGCGAAGCCCCAGACCATGCTTCCGTAGGCTAGTCCGATGATGAATGGAGCCGATGCTGGTGAGACAAATGGCTGAGTAAGACCATGTTAGTGACAAGTAGGGTCAAAAATGAGAGGTAGAGAGAGATATGCGCGGAGCTGGGTGCGTGCGCTGGTAATCTCTCAGGACTGCAGAGACACTTACATTTGCCGGGTCTAAGCAAGACCAGATTACGATGCCGATGAATGAATCGACGAAGAACTCGATCATCAGAACGTATCCGAGATTCGTCTGGTTCGGATTGGGGAATGAACAAAGAATCGAGGCCGGTCCACCGTTCGCAACGAGCGGCTTCCCAGCTGCAATCAGCTCCTCGTTCATGGCTTGAATCTCAGGCCAGTACATCCCCATGACCAAGAGACCTGCCATGAATGCTCCAAATATTTGGCTGAAGATGAAATGAGGCACCTTCTTCCATGGGAAGCCTTGCCAAAGCGCGAGCGCAATGGTTATTGCTGGGTTGAAGTGTCCACCGGAGGTTGAGGCGCAGGTGATGATGGCGAAGGAGATGCCTATAGCAAAGGCCCAGCCAATTTGGAACAAGCTGGAGAAGGCAGTGACGCCAACAGCGCTCGTGGCATTCAAGGTGAAGCCAGCGACGGCGGCTATTCCCGGGAAGACGTAGAAGAAGACGCCAGTAGCCTCGGCCATACATTCTCGGAGCCAACGGGGTCTTGCATGCTCGAAGTCGAGTTTCCGCTGGGAGACAGGTTTCGCCGCCACGACATTACGGCCAACGTGCTGCTGAACGGCCTCCGTGATGCCAAGCTCTAGGTCGTTGGTTTGAAGACGATTGATATCCGACATTGTGAGAATCAGCGTTACAGATATTATGAGAAAGTTGTGTGTGATGCGCGCATAGACGGTGTTCCGCCCTCGGAAACGAAGTGCTCAGTTTATTGCAGAGGAGGGAAACGTGGAGGGCGGCGAGGACAGCAGAATGGGTCAAGGTATATACGGCATCTTGTAGACCCGAGGAATCTAAGCCATGTCCTTTTATTTCATCCGTATGCCCGGTGTCATTGACCCGAAGCCATACCAAAGCTGCCCCTCGTAGGTCATTAGTACGATGGCCAGAATAGGGAGGTGGCCAAAACGCTCACTGGGGGAAAGACAGCATCCCGACCGTGTCGACGGCCCATAACTGGAATTACATAGCATTAAATACGACGTCCATGGAATCCAACTCCGTTTCATTACCATTAACAAGCCAGTAGGAAATGACTACGAGGTAATCCCGAATACCCGTTTCACGCTATGAGGGATCTAGCTGTCACGAAGAAGAACGCTGGATCGGATGGACTGGGGAAATCTGCGGGGAGGGCATCACAAATCCGGGGGAAATCAGCACTAGTGCAGTAGTGATGCAAGGGAGGGAAAGGTTTATTACGGCCGAGGTAGGTTTGTTTATAGAATTTGTTATCCCTCGGGCCACGTTCACCGGCATCACTGGCATCAGTGGACAGAGTTTATGCATACCATTGTGCCTCAACTGTCATGTTTTATCTTCGAGAACTCAACTGCAGTCACCTGCGCAGGCCAAAGACTAACTTGTACACGGTACATCAGAGGGCATGTGCATCCCAACGCGGCCGCCTCCCTAGGTGCTGTGAGAGCTTCAGTATTGGATTGAGGCAGCCGGCGCAGTCGTGGCGCCAGATCCAGCCCTCTGAAGTACCCTCACCTTGTAAGTATTTGCTAGCGGCCGGAGCTTCTATTCCTGTGGCGTACTGTTTAGTGACAAGGACTATTTAGGCTATCCATAAATCTTGTGAAGACAGAAATTGCCGGCATTAACGCCGACATTTATCTCCGGTTCTGACGGAAGGGAATCGATCATTCTCATGGGAACCCCGCTTGCGTATCAAAAGCAACACGGAAAGCCTGTTTCATTACGACATCGGCCTCGTTCTCGTTCATAGAGAGAACACTCAGGATCACAGTCTTTTGTCTCTCCCCTGCAGCTATCACAGAAAGTCATCATGGAGCTACCCCCGAAGTTGAAGGAGAGTCTGGCACACTCCCTGTGCGAATATCGCCAGCTCGGGAAGAGTGGCCTCCGAGTCTCGGTTCCGATCTTTGGCTGTATGAGCTTCGGTGACCCGAAAACGTTGCCATGGGTAATTGGCAAAGACGAGGTAAGGCGTCCAGCCGAGCTACACACTCGAGATTGTAGAGGCTTATTCTGACCCATCCGTCTGTGTCCCGTATCCAGGCTCTCCCTCTCCTCAAGGCGGCGTATGACAAAGGACTTAATACGTGGGATACGGCGAACGCGTACTCCAACGGTGCCAGCGAGGTCATCATTGGCCAGGCGATTAAGGAGTATCAGCTCCCACGCCATAAACTCGTGATTCTTACCAAATGCTACAATGCCGTGTCTGAGGATCCAGAGGGCCGATATTTCTTTCAGAAGGCCGCCTTCCAAGCGTCCAAGGACTACCAAAACCACTTCGGCCTCGGGCGTGCGGCTATCTTCAACCAAGTCGAAGCATCCCTGAAGCGTCTAGGCACCGACTACATCGACCTGCTGCAGATTCATCGATTTGACGATACGGTGCCTATCGAAGAGACGATGAAAGCGCTCCATGATCTGGTTCAGTCCGGGAAGGTTCGCTACATCGGAGCCTCCAGCATGTGGGCGTACCAATTTGCTCAGATGCAGTTTTGCGCCGAGAAGAACGGATGGACGAAATTCGTGAGCATGCAGAACCATTACAACCTCCTCTACCGCGAAGAGGAGCGCGAGATGAACAGGTTCTGTAACGAGACTGGCGTTGGGTTGATTCCATGGGCTCCCTTGTGCCGTGGACACCTTGCCCGCCCACCCTCGGAATACGGCAGTACGAAGAGGTCCGAGGATGAGAAGCAGAGCGCACCTGGGAGCCACGGGACGGTTGAACCGGATTTGACCATCATCAAGAGAGTCATTGAGATCGCCGAGAAGAAGGACTGGCCCATGTCTCACGTTGCGCTGGCATGGATTAACAAGAAGGTCACGAGTCCCATCGTTGGGTTCAGCAGTGAGGAGAGGATCGACCAGGCTATCACGGCCAAGGGGAAGGCTCTGACTGCGGAAGAGGACAAGTATCTAGAGGAGCTGTACGAGCCTAAGAAAATTCAGGGGCACTGGTGAACAGCACTGATATTGTTGTAGACAATGGGTTTTACAGGTTCTGACCCCGAGAGACGGAGAAAAAGCTTCCCTCATTCGATAGTAGTTAGATAGTAGTTAGATCTTTGATTGGATAGTCAGCAGGTCTAACAGAATCAGGGCAGCTAAAACTAGAGCCACCAGTCTTGATCCAGGAGGCTACACCTAAGGCAATATTGTCTGTGACTTGTTATTTTGTCATTTGCAAAAATCTTGTTCCGTGTTCATTATTAAACGTCGGCCATAACGCCAGGAGTCTTCACCAGGTGGGTTGGGGGTTTGTCAGCCACATAACTGGAGAAATTCAAGCTATTACACAAAGATCCGAAGCCTAGTAACGCCTCTGGGCAGTTCCACAACAAACACCTCTTATGCAGCCGCTAACTGAAAAGGAGCTCACTTCGCCCCAAAGCCAACTTCCTTATCTCCAAGGGAACTCACATACCTTCCATCCTCCCTCCTCCTCTTCCTCGCATCCAGAAGAGCGAAGATCGTCTGCGCCAGCTGTACCAGAAAAAAAGGAATCAGATTATACTGCCACCCCTTCGCGACCTTGAAGTGTACCTCGACCGCATCCCTCTCACTCCCAGTCACCAAATCCAACTTCAGCAGTGCCTCCAACCACCCCTGCGGCGTCCACTCCAGCAGTGGATACTTGAGGCTGGTGTCCCTTAGACCCTGGACAACGCTCAGATCAATACTCTGCCCATTATGCATGTTCGTTACAGCAAAGACATAAGCCAGCGATCCCAGGGTGAGTAGCAGCGCGGGGACGTTGAGGGCCAACCAGAGCCGGTACCATGTCCGGCTGAAGAGCCCGCCGAGGGACGAGCTGTGGTAGACTGGCCGGCCCCGCAGCCAGAGGGCGAGAATTCCGGCGCAACCGACGATGATGAGCCCCGTCCCCGCGGCACCATTGGACGTGTGGCCCTGATCGACGGATAGTTTGTCTGGGAGGCCGGGAACCTGGATGATTTCGCTAGAAGATAGGAAAACTGGGAAGGTCGTCTTGCCGATTTGAGCCAGATAGGCGACGGTCGCAGAGATGAAAGCAAGTTCGATAGCCGAAGCGATCATGACTAGGCCAAGGGTGACCTTGAGAGGTAAGGAAGCGGATGACATTTTTGTTGACGGGGTTGGGGGGAGGATCCTGAGATAGGATGGCGAGTTGTGTGAGAATGCTTGACCCATGAGGGAGGACTGACTACCCAGAATGAATTATATATTAAATCTGAGGTAACGTAGTAGGCCGATCGGGACAATGTGACAAGAAAACGCCCGTGTGAAGACAATGTCAGAAAGATCCTTCTCAGCCTTCTCGAGACCCAGATGAGTTGTCATATATCTGTCTGACCCCTCCCCACCTCTCACCTCAGCAACTGGCCAAAAATACCAGCATGCAATGCACGCAAGCTATAGTGTCTAAAGTCTAGCCAAAGAAAGAGTTGGAAGTGCCGTTACCATGCATCATGCATTAGTGCTGATTCCTAAGCCGACTGTTTAACTTTACACCGTCACATGTGTGCTCCGTCTGCAGACCGCTAAGCTGAGCTGAACTCTGCAGCGGACTCTAGGGAAGATGATCTCGTCATTTGTTCTCAGCCGGCATGGGATTTCCGCTTAATGATGCCCACTGTAGGCAGGTAGGTGTGAAAGATCCCAGCTCACATGCAGGTTGGCTTGCGGCACAGCGCCCAATACTGACAACCAACCTGATGCTATTTATACGTGCGCCACATCCTTTCTGCAGGCGACGTCAGGGACGGCTTCCCAAGTAGCTAATGTGGGATCGCCGAAGTCCGTGGATTGTGGCTTTGCCCGGATTGGGGGGCTACCGCGACCCGAAGACATGGTCCTGGGCCAAGAATGGAGAGCCCTTTGGAAGCAGTGAATGTTCCACCTATGGGACACTTGCTCTCACATGACAACAGCCTGTCGGGTGTAAATGGTTTTTAGAGAGGGAGCCAAGGCTGCCCAGGCGAGAGCACGAAGATGATGCAGAGCTTCAGGGTAATAGGACCACGCCAGCAATTTCGAAATGAGATGCCATTCATGATCCAAGGATTGTGTTGCCATGGAGAAACATTTTCATGTTTGCTCTGTGGCTTGGCCCAGATTTGGTGGGACCACTTCAACATGAGAACTGAATTTGAGACCAGAAGACAGCCCAAGCCCAATGATGATCCGGGATAATTGCAATAAAGGCCTTGATTTTACGCGAGAATCAGCAACAGCTCTACAATCATTCAGCCCTCCTCAGCGTCCATCTCATCTCGACTCCGCTTGCCGCCGCCGTTGGCCGGCCGCCTGCCCTTCAGGACCGCGCCCTTCTTACCCCTGTCTGCGTGGAGGTTCTTCATCTCGTTCCTTGCGTGCCTCTGCGCCTCCTCGACACGGGTCTTGAAGACAAACACCTCGTCTTTTTCAGTCGGGTACTCTGTCTGTTGTTCCCCAAGCGCAGCCTCTATCCTCTTGAAGATCTCCACGTCATACTGTAGCTGCGGTTAGTGGCTGTTGCGGGTACGCAAGGCTGGGAAATGGCGAAGAGCCGCTCACTTGTGTGACAATGCTGATGGCGCGGCCGCTTTTGCCCGCACGCGCGGTACGTCCGACTCTATGGACGTAAGTCTTGCTGTCGCCGGGCAGATCGTAGTTGACGACGATCTGTAGAATCACATGTCAGATTTTGGAGACGTGATAAGGAGTGTGGGGTCGAGATAAGCTTACATCGACATTTGGAATATCAAGACCACGCGCAGCCACATCCGTGGCGACGAGAATGTCGCGGTTTCCCGCCTTGAATTTGTTCAGCGCACCCAGCCGGTTGGACTGGCTCAGTTGACCGTGTAAGGGGATTGCACCCAAACCGAGGGTCCGGAGAAGAATGGCGAGGCGCTGGGTCTCGTTGACGGTTCTTGTGAAAATGACAGCCGACTGCCCGGGGAATTCGTTTGCGAGGAGCCAAATCAGGTACGTGTCTTTGTGCACAAGTGGAATGAAGATGTAACTTTGTATGAGAGTCTTGACGGTCTGGTATTTGCTGTCCTTGACGCTGATCCGGACAGGATCACGGAGCGAGGCGCGCTGTAGGCTCTCGACCTTGGAGCTCATGGTGGCACTGAAGAGAAAAGTGTTGCGTTCGCGCGGCATGAATTTGAGGATTTTCTGTGCGCTATCAGCTAGATGGTTTGGTTAGACAGCCGCCGTCCCGGACTCACCTCGATGACTGGGCCGAACTCGAGCTCCAGTAGCCTGTCGGCCTCATCCAGCACAAGATACTTCAAGGCGCGGAAACTGAAGCCCTTTGTTCGTTCCAGGTGATCTAATATGCGGCCAGGGGTGGCAACGACGACATGTGGCTTCTTGCCCAGAGCGACCTGCTGCGGAGTGAAGTCCATGCCTCCCACAATGGTGCATACCCGCAGCGATATGATGGCGCCTAGCGCCTCGAAAGTCTTGCCGATCTGAAAGGCCAGTTCACGGGTCGGAGCGAGGACGAGAGAGAAGAGGGGTTGCGGCTTGTCGAGGAGAGCTTGTAGGATGGGGAGGGCAAAGGCAGCCGTCTTTCCAGAACCGGTCTCTGCGAGGCCGACGATGTCTTTGCCCTGGAGTGCGATGGGGATGGATTCGGCTTGGATCTGGGTCGGTCGGTCGTACTTGAGGGCAGCGCATGCTTCGGCGAGAGGGTCGACCACGCCGAGATCCGTGAATGTCTTGGGCACTTCCACCTTGTCGACTGTTGTCCTTGCCTGCTGGTCCTTGTCCTTGTCGTCGGCGTCGCTGCTGGAGGATGACTCTGCTTCTTGCTTCATATGTTTGCCCTCGCCCTCGGAGGCCGACGCAGAGGGCCCGTTGGAGCCATGCGAGACTTTTTGACGCTTTGCGATCTTGTCGCCGCTCATGTTTCCTGGATTGATTGAGGGTGCTGTCGAGTGTAAAGCCTGCTGCCAAAGTTGCGTTTTAGGTGGTTCAGAAGACGGCCGGCCCGTGCATCGATTGAACTTTGGAAGTTTTTTGTGGGGAATCGGAGGGGAGCAGGGTTACTTATCGGTGTGCAGGGTTACTTATCGGTGTGCAGGGTCTTTTATCGCTCCACTTTAAATTTTCAAAGCCATGGGTTCTGGACCACCACCAGACACAGTCAAGTCCAAACTAGACCAAACCATCTGAGAAGTTTGTGAAGACAACGACAACTCCTCCCCGTCATCCAACCACACATCCCCAGTAGCCATGGCGAAACGACGCACCAAGAAGCGCACCCATGCGGCGGCCAACCCAAACAGCAAGTCCGGTACTGCCCCCGCCTCGGGCAAGATCGACCTGAACAACCCCAAGAGCATGGTCATCCGCATCGGCGCGGGCGAGGTCGGCACCAGCATCAGCCAGTTGGCCACCGACGTGCGCCGCGTCATGGAGCCCGGCACTGCCAGTCGACTCAAGGAGAGGAAGGCCAACAGGCTGCGCGACTATGTCACCATGTGCGGCCCTTTGGGCGTCTCGCATCTACTGCTGTTCTCAAGGTCCGAGTCAGGGAACACGAACCTGCGCGTAGCCACCACGCCCCAGGGCCCGACGCTGAATTTTAGAGTCGAAAAGTATTCGCTGGCGAGGGATGTGCGGAGGGCGCAGAAGCATCCGCTGGGCGGCGGCAAGGAGTACATTACTCCCCCTCTGGTAGGTTGCCTCGTGAACACGACGCTACTAGCTGATGCTAATTCCTGTGCAGCTTGTCATGAACCAGATGACCAGCGAGGCCGGGAAATCCTCCGAAAGAGTCCCCCGTCACCTTGAAACCCTTGTCACCAGCGTCTTCCACGGCCTCTTCCCTCCCATCAACCCTCAGATCGCCCCCCTCAAATCCATCCGCAGAGTCCTCCTCCTCAACCGTGAGCGCTCCAAAGACGACGAAAACGCCTACATATTAAATTTCCGCCACTATGCCATCACGACCAAGGTCACGGGAGTGTCAAGAGCTGTCAAGAGACTGAATGCCGCCGAGAGATTGATGAACAGCAAGAGCCGGAAAGGAAAGCTGCCGAACCTGAGTAAACTGCAGGACATTGCAGACTACATGATTGGCGGCGAGAATGCCGACGGCTACACCACCGACGGCACGAGCGGCAGCGAGGTCGACACGGATGCCGAGGTTGAAGTGATGGACACCACAGGGCAGAAGAGGGTCGCGCGACGAGCCCGTCCCGTGGCCGGTGCAGAGGAAGAAGAGCACAGTGACGATGGAGACGCCAGATTGGCCCACGACCACGACAAGGTGGAGCGGCGTGCTGTCAAGCTGGTCGAGCTGGGCCCCCGCATGAAATTGCGTCTGACCAAGGTCGAGGAGGGCATGTGCGCCGGCAAGGTTATGTGGCATGAGTATATCCACAAGTCCAAGGAGGAAATCCGAGAGCTGGAGAAGACTTGGGCGAAGAGAAGGGAGGAGAAAGAGGCGAGGAGGAAACAGCAAAAGGAGAACGTCGAAAAAAAGAAGGCCGCCAAGAGGGCTGGGCGGGGTGCGAAGAATGGTGACAAGGACGATGAGAGCGACGAGGACGAGATGGATCTGGATGATCTTGGCAGTGATGCCTACGATTATATGGATGAGGACGACCTTGACAGCGAGGGCTTGGGAGCCGATGCCGAGGCCAAGACGAATGCACAAGCCGAGGAGGACGGCGAGTGGTCGGACAAGGAAGAGGAAATAGCGGATGGTCGGTAGGCAACGATGCCCGAGGCCCCAAGCCTGTCAGAGTTCGTAAATGAGGTCGCTTGGTCCAGAATTATATACCCCTGAATTGCCTCGCACGCCCTCTCCCTGGAGAACTTCTCTACATTGTGTCTCCACGTGGATTTCCCCTTGCCCACATCCTCCACCAAGATCTCCGGTATCTCATCAATCATAGGGACACGAATTCTCGTCGAATCCCTCTCGCTCTTGCTGCACAACATCCACTGGGTTTCGAGGAGAGCTCAGCGTCTCCAAGAACCCAGAGACCAATCCTACTACGGTCAGCAGAAGGCAAAACGACGCAGCCGCAAATATAGCTCATCTCGAACGATTATCTATGTCAATCAAAATCAGCAAGATTCCCCCTTTTTATCTCGTCAGTCTCGACAATCCGCACTCACCCTCGGCTGTGATCCCCAGTCCCAAACTCACAAAGATGAACAACGGGATCTTCATCAAACCATACAGCCCCGTCCGGCTATTCTCATCCACCACCAAGCCGCGTATATATGCCATACTGGGTACATACACTCCATTGGCCACCTGAAACAAGAGGAAGGTGCAGAATTGTGTGACCTCGCTTCTCAGCATGCTCAGACAGAGCAGGCTGAATCCCGCGATTACCACGGCAGAGAGCAGCAGGCAGACGGGGCGCTTTGCACGGGTCTTGGTGGAACCCACGAGGTGTTTTGAAGAAGATGAGGCGTTGAATAGCATCGCGCCCATAATCATGGAGGCCGTGAAGGAGGCGAAAATCACACCATAGGTGATGCCATCGTCCATGTCCGGGTCCGCCTGGCTGTGGGCGTCCTGCAGGATACCGGCCAGAAGAAGATGACGAGGAAGTTGGTGCTTTAAAAACAACAGGCTACTAAGGTTAAGGCCCAGATTTGACCGTCTGGCGAGGTGGGAGTGGATCAATATTAACTTAGAGGGAGTGGTGGGCTCATAAGAGGGGCTCACCACCCAGGCATCCGCGCCCAGCCATGTCTGGTGATCCGGCACCGCCTTTCTCGCCGCTGTCTTCGTGCTTAGTGCCGTAATTCTCATTCTAGACCGAAATATCAGCAATTTTGTCGACACGATTGTGGATGTGTACGTAGGAGCGGATAAGGAGGGCACGGTCGGTGAGGAGGGAGTGGACGCCGCGGATGAGGATGAGGAGCATTATCCAGTAGATGTCAAGCTCCATCTCGTCGTCCTCTACAAAGAGTGTGTGCGGTGATGCAGTGCATCAGTGCTAGATAAATCTATTGGCAATGAACCCAAGCAGAATAAATTGTATTATATAGGCATTCCTCTGGAATTGCACGCATTCCTAGCGAGTCGGAGGGCAGTCCTGTCGCGAATAGGTTGTCACGGGACGCGCTAGCAATCGTGAATGGTCTCGATGTCAGGCCTTTCTCTCATTCATTATGTTAGACTACCTACAAGAATACCGTAAGAACGCGCCGTTCAGAAGTTGACGACCTCGTCAGCCAGTTCCGACCCGTCATGATCTTCCACTGCTCTTTGGTGTCACGAGGAGACACGAAAACCGCGCATGGAACCACGTCCCTTCTTCACAATATCTGGTCGCAGTTTTGCTGTATATTGATTCAGGTAGCCATGCAATACTGGCAGTGCTACCATCACTTAATGACCTTGTAGCAAAGCCCTGTCCACTTCTCTGGCCCAGGACTTTTAGGTTAGGTTAGCATGGAGTCGAGATTACCTGTCAGAAAGAATTAGCTCCGGCCATAGTCGAGGCTATAAGAAATATCCATAACCTCTCCGTCCGAATTTTGCTTAAAAACGCTTTTGCCGCCGCGAATGATTCGTTAAAATCTTTATTGTTGTCCGGCTCGGAGCGAATGCGCTGCTTCTCGCTCCCGAGGTCTCGCCCCCGATGTTGGTATGTCTTTGAAGCGCACTGCTGAGATCGGCCCCTTTGCAGAGTACTAACTGATACCTGGATTTTAAAAGAGTGTCCTTATCATATGGTCTGCTAGTTATATATCTCTCTAACGCAGTCCATATACCTGGCTCAGCTTCCCCGCGATTTCAATATATTCGTATATTACAGATGTACTTAGGAATAGGGATGGCCAAATATATGTATAAGCCAGTTAGTATATGTATTCTATACGGGACTTTCAGTATAGTATATATACTCGTACCTTTCCGTCTAAGTGGACAATAACTTAGAGAATCAGTTATATGTTTATAAAAGAGCGTTGGTTTTGCCATCTATCGCATTATTACTTTTCTAAGTCTTTCTGTTACTAAAGAGGATTAGAAAGCCTAGCTAAGTAGTCTAGGCTGTTGTACCCATGAATCTTGCTTATATTAGGCAACTATATATCTCCAGAATAACCGCCCGAAGGAGGGGGGGGGGAATATTAATTAGAATATAGATCGATATTCTACGTATAAAGGTTTCATCTGTATAACTAGTACTTAAGATAAGTGACTAGATAGAATTAAGCTTTAAAGTGCTTACTACTATAGATAAGAGAACGAATGAGCACCGAGCCTCTCTGTAGGCATTCTCTGCTAGGTATGCTTAAGCTGCAACCCTTTCCCTTAGCTAACTATAACCCAACCTATTATACTCTTAATAATTATGGTTAAACTTGAGTTTCCGTGTACACTCCCACTCTGTTAGGATCGTCGAGGTCTCCAGAGGCCGCAGACATCTTCGAAGGGGATCTTGTCGTCTTCCCCGGGTGTATGAACAGAGTTCGTAACGCGGTCTGTCATCATTGAACAGCCCCAATCGCATATTCCTTCGGATTCATCATTAAAATTGTGAGTATAGGGTCACAAGATATCTGCAACAGGGGAAAGGGGCCTGGAGTATGGAGATCGTCGGCACAGAGATAATTGAGAACAGTGTAAAACATGACTCAAGCAAATAGGTCAGAAAATCAACAGCGTCAGCAGCGTAGTCGGAAGCCTAGGACAGCCCGACATTAAGACTACCTAAGTGGTTGTTGTTTTTGAAGCTGTTATAAAAGCTGTAACAGTCTCCTTTAAGACTTCCTCAGCAGTTTGAAGAAACGACAAAGGAATAATACTACTTTGAGAGCACAACAATAATTCCATCACAGCATCTACTGTCTGCGTTCCTATTTTGCTATTACCAACACACCATAATTGGGCGTTGTAACATACGACTCGAGTTCCTTGACACTGGCACCTCCTGTCCGATGCTCCAAGAACCCGTCAGGCACGGTAGTTACCTTCCACTGAATATTGCCATGTAAACCTCCCACCCTCGCTGCAGTCTCGTAGACGTGGCTTCGAAGATGATAGTTGTCAAAGTCGACGGCGCCCACTGCCGTATCACCGTGTACGTGGATGGCGATCCCATCATCGACCTGGCCCGTGGGCTCGACAATAAGGAATCCTGAGCCTTGAGGTCGTGCCTTATTCTCAGCAGCATAGAAGGCCACGGGGTCCTCACCCGGCACTGGTGTCACACCGACAAAATGCCCGCCTTCCTTGAGGTTGAGTGAGATATTTTGGAACATCTGTGCCATAACTTTGCCGCTGGCGGCATAGTTGAGCAGCCAGGCAGCGAAGACCAGATCGAACTGCTCGCCGTCATAAGCAATTGGCTGAGAACAATCCGCTTGCACGAATTTTATCCTTTCCGATGAACCGGGATCGAGTTCTGCAGCGGCTCTTCGTCGTGCTTCTGTAAGCATGACGTTTGAGATGTCGATGCCGACAACATTGCCGGCTCCCCATCTTATAAAGTCGAGGGAGTAGAAGCCAGATCCGCAAGCGAGATCAAGCACTCGCGCACCTTCAATAAAAGGTCCTATAGCTTCACGCACATTTTCTCTCTCGATAATGGCGATAGAAGTCTTTCGAATCTCATCATAGGGTCCTTGGATGACATCGTATTGTGCTGACATTTTCTCAAATCAGGCATGCGAGTGACTGGGAATTTGAAGCGATCTTTGGGGATGAAACAGAGAGATAAAACACAGAGAATTTCGCGATGGAAGTTCTATGAACCAGACTGAACTGACTTCTTTACCCCTCATTACGTGGCCGTTAGTGATTTCTTTTCTCCGATACGTGGCTTAGTTCATATCCGATAGCAGGTATGCACGATGAGGTGGTGATTACTTCGTACCGCATTCGATATAAATGTGAGATTCCTCCGCCCATCATCTCCTCCATGTCGATTTTGCCGATTTCGAATTTCGAATGGGAACCGCTGATTTGTATCACCGCGAGGTAAGTCCAGAAGATACTAACAAAGTACAAACTGCGCATCTGGACTCGCTCCTCATCTGACTGTATTGCATGCCGGAGACTGCTGCTGGGGCTATGAGCAAAGACATCGTCACTTGGAGCCACGAGAAGCTTCAGTCTAGTGGGTCAAATGCTTATAGTGTCATGGAAGCGAGCAGAACTGAAATAAAATCGAGAAAGTACCTCCCCTCCATTCAGGATGAGTACAAAAGACGTGTCATCTCCAATTTATGGATGTTCAACGCCAAATCCTGCGACGTCTGGTTCAGCATCGTAGCCTGAATTGCAGAACCATGCATAATAAGTACCTAAGTAGGGATTACATTGAACCTAATTTTCGTTTCTGGTAGTGAAGTCTCTAAGCCGATGTAATAGCCATGCAGGTCTCTACTGACCCGGCCATGCTCCAGTTCGACAACGTAAGACCGTTCGAGTCCCCACCAAATGCGCCTAATATCTTGCACAGAGAAATTGACCTATGTGTTAAGGTGGTGCTGGAGTGACTTGCAGGTGTTTCCTGCTATGTTTATGTGGTAACTTCTCTTCGTCCCGAGAGAAATGTAGCCTGGACACCATGTATTTTGGTCTTTGCTGAGCAATGACCATAACGCAGGATAGTGTTCTCTAATGGCATTGTGGTCCGGTTCGACTTTTGAGATTGTATCGGTGTCTTGTTATAAGTTGTATATAAAGGAGCATAACGGCTTCCCTGTCCGCGTGCCTTGTGTAGATCAAGACAAGAGCAAGGTAGCGAGTTTGAAACTGCCTTCGATAATCTAGTCAAATATACCTAAATTGAAATCTGTTATCTACCCTAGTTCGAACGCGCGGAGAAAATGATCTCGGCAGCTTGCTCTAACGGCCGCATACGCAGCGACTTGCAAATAAGCCGTGATGATGTCCGGGGAAATGGAAGTGCAAACAATCCGAAGTTTGTCGACACTCTTCACTCGACAATTCGTGTCGACCACTTTGCCCATGGCAGCAGAGCCCATCGGATGGTATTCTGTTCTAACGTGTGAAAGTCGGGTCAGCACATAATAGCGAGTACGTCTGGCGAGAGGTCACTTACTGAACAGCGGTCCTGGTTCGAGCATCAACCTATTCATCCGATGAGCTAGGGCTCAGGGTTGCGTCTAACTTCGAAAGTTCCACGGCGGGCCCAACCCGGACAACTTGAGCACCTGGGGTGTGCGAATGGCACCTGCAGACAGAATGACTTCTTTTCCACGAATTTGCGGTCCGTTCGCGAGCTCAACACCAGTGGCTGTCAGACCTGCTCCTGAGGTAACAAGGAGGACCTTCTGTACCATAATATTGGCCAGGACCGTGATTCCTCCAAGCTAGTATATCGCTGACGCAATTTCCCTTCGGCCGTCCATATTATTTTCTTGCAGTTCACCTACTCCAAGTGGATTTCCTGTGTTGCCATCAAGGCCCGTGAGGGCATGGACACCAATCTCATTCCATGATTGTAACTCGCAGTTCGTCGAGGTGACAGACTGGATAAAGGCAGGAGCAAGGCCATGGTGATCCGGATTGATCGTAGCATTCCAGAACTTCGCCGACTTCTTCATGAACGGGAGCAGACCGCCATAAGACCAGCGGGTATCATTGACGGTTGACCCCCAAAGGTCAAAGTCAAGATTCGCACCACGAACCCATGCACCCGAGGGACTGTCAGATGAGGCCTGATTGGTATGCTGCAATAGATTTTGTGAACTTACCAGAGTTTATTGCGGTATCTGCTCCAAATGCCTTGCCTGCAGGTCACCTGCACGCATGCTACGGAACGGTTGTCAAGATTTGTCTGGTTCCTCGCGGTGTAGTTCCAGTTGAATTGGCCCCCAACCAGGTTGGTGGAGTTTGGTCAGACTATATCGGAGCGGTTGTTTGCATCTGGGCCTGCTTCAACGACCAGTATCTCCAAGGTTGAGTCGAGTTCAAATAGACGATGGGAAACTACGGACGAAGATAGGCCCCCACCTACAAAGATATAGTCCCAGGTTTTCTTGGACACGGTTTTGACAGTAGCGGCCGACATGATGAACAAGGCGATGATCCAACGACTTGAGAAGAAAAGAGGAGAAGACGAGGAAATTTGCACTATATTCGGAGACTTCTCGATAAGGAAGCTCCTAAGGCTCTGGTACTCAGGGCAGAGAGCTGTATCTTACTGGATCTGCTGCTGCCAACATGTGGGACGTCGTCGTAGCGAACCATTCTGTTGGGAACCACAGCCAACTGGGTGTTGGCTGGTGACAAGATGCATTCTGTCTTCGTTGGTGCGTAAGCCCGTTCATCGCTCCCTGTCAACAAGATTGGTTGGTATGTCGCCCGGGCGTTGAGGGAAATGACCTTACTTTGTCAAGACTCAGTCCGATTTTCGTGCAATAGTATGCTTCAGCCTGACTGCATAGGTAATTGCATGACAACCCCACGACCTCCTCCTGCAACAGACACTAGGAAATCAACCGTGGACAACACAGGTCGACTTTGGGCCAATACCACCAATGCAATTTTTCTCCGAGGACTGCGATCCGGGAATGTCATCATCCGTATCAAAGAGTCATGCCCAATGCAGCTCGTCCTCCTCATTCTCGGCCGTGCTTTCTTCGGTCCCAGCAGAAGAGAGTGTGATGGGCAGTAACAACTCTGTGAGCCATAACGGGAATCCGGAATCATGTGCAGTAACATTTGGATTTCATCTGTCACCCCAGAGCCTGCAACCACTACCTCTCCGTAAAGAACAACGACAGCGTCCATGATCAATTAAAAACACTTACAACATCCGACTCCGAGTCGTCAATCTCCCACCTCACAATACCAGCGCGAGATGACACGAACCGTACGAGGGCATCAACAAGCTACGAATAGCTGATAAACAGCGAAGTGAAGCTATATATCAGTGAAAAAGAGTGTATTGAAGCGTAGAGAACAAATGAAAACTATAGTAGAGTGAGCCCTGAAGGGCTAGATATAGGCGAGGAATCCTAACCCTGACGTGATTCGCCACACGAGAGGCCTGGACAGTGATAACCTCGCGCTTGCCGGCTGTGGATCTGGCAGCGGCCCTGCTGATATGTGAAGCTCATGAGGTTCGTTAGGGCCGAAACGTTGGCAACATGGCCTCAACCACCCCCCCCCCCAAACCTCAGAATTGACTCCCAACTCGTCGTCGGCCATGCGTGCTATGGCGTCCTGGCGCTAGAGTTCTATGTCGCGGAACACGTTGCTGTCAATGGTCCCATCTTGGGGGTACAGATTATTTGCACAAAGATGTATATGTCCCATCTAAGGAAGCCAAAAGAGGCTCAAAGTCATTGATGCTGAAAACCACTTCTCGAATTCTGTCTGTTGGGCGAGCATTTGAGGAGTTACCGCCTTCGACTTCGGGATGGCAAGGGTATCTCGGCAGGGTGAGCCAGAAAAGGCCAGCATGTGGAAGACAACATGATCTTGGAGTATTTCGAGGATGGCCGTTGACAATTGGCCAAGAGCTGGATATTGAACATTGTAAGTGAAACTGGGAGTGGTGATCAATTACACAGACGCAGGAAGACGTCTTGTATGGTGGAATTGTCTACCGAGGAGGATTATCTAGGTCCTGGTATTGATCCACCAGTTCGTGATCCGTCATATCAACGAGTCCGGTATCTTTGACAGCACTGGCAGCGTTTGGTGGTTGTGATGAGCGATGCTTCTGAGAAAGTCTGTCTGGGATGTATTCCATTTCGGGGAGGATCGATTCTGGGACGAAGACTCCAGGGGGGGGTATTTGCGAGGATGTTCAATGCATGCCTGTGTTCAGAAAATCTTAGCACCGCGCCCGTGGAACTGAGGACGTTTGGGCGTGAAAAGTGGGTGCCTGCGGCAAAGAGATGTCACAAAGACATTGTTCAGGCATCAAGTGCCTTTGTCCACAGAAGAAAGCATAGTCGAAGCTTGCGAGGACACGTGCATCCTGTTTTCTCTCTTCTTTGCAAAGTGACATGTCACACGGGTCAATCCAGTTTCATGTAGGGGTGGTCCAACGCCTAGCCCATGGTTAGCGGAAATTGACGAGAAAATGTGCATGAGAAACTGACCTGCTCAGCTGTCATCCTCCCGGAATCATATTTCACCATCTTCTTTACCATGTCTGTCCAGCCCTCATCAACGCCATGCAGTATGTCGTCCCACGGCCGCCCCTCGAAGACCCTGTACAGCTCAAATGGTGGTGTCCTAAAGGTCTGAGCTTCGGGCCAGTTGTCCTTTGTGGGTGTGCCGATCGTCTTGAAAATGCTCAAAATTAGTCCCAACTGATTCCCATCCTCGTGGACAGGTCTCGACTCAAAAAGTGGCTTTGGCGGCCGACGGGCACATTCGGCTAGCATGCAGCCCACGCCCCACATGTCGACTACTGTCCCGTAAGACTTGTTTCCGAACAGAACCTCGGGTGCGCGGTAGGGCCCAGTGCCGATGTCGAGGATCTTGGCGTCTGCTGGCTCAGTTGCTATGGAAAGCTCGGGATGCCATGCTGTGCCGAAGTCGGAGAGGTAGGCTGGACCTTGGGGAGAGGCCAGCAAGATAGCGTGGGGCTTTATATCGCGATGAATGATGCCTTGGACGTGGATGTCTCTCAGGGCTTGGAAAAGGTCTGTGAAAATGGCGCGGATCTGAACAGGGCTGAGAGGGCCTTGGTCCAGCAGAGCTGCGAGGGTCAATGGCATATAGGGGAAGACGAGGGTGAAGCGTTGCTCATGGTCGTAGAAGGTCTCTAGGAGTGGAATGCATGGTTTCTTGAGTTGAGAGAGGATGCTGGCCTCCCGCAAGGGGTTGTGGGGGTCGATGCTGTGAGTCTCTGTAATGACCTTCAGAGCTCTGTCCTTGTGTCGGTAGACTTCAGCGGTGACACCGCTGGCGATGTACTGGCAATTCTCATAAGGGCCTATCCTCTCGGCCGAGCTCTCATCTTGAGCAGGGCCATTCATGAAGGGTGGTGATGAGGGAGGTGCCCCGGGCGGGTGCGACTGTTGAGGGTGCGGAGGGAGAGAGATGTCGCAGGCGGCATCGTACTGCTCCCGGGAGGAAGAGGACTCGTAGGCGTCATTCTCTATGGCAAAGGCAGCCTTTCCAGCAGCAAGGATGGGATTGGACTCGAGGGCGTTCTGGCTGGCGTACATCAGCTGGTGGACGATTGGGAGAGATGGTGCAGGTGGGCTGGACACACATTTTCTGGATATTGTCATAACGCTCGGAAGCCTTGAGAGCACTGTGCCAGTGTGGGTTGCCGGCCATGGCGAGGGTCAATGGTTGTGTATGTGTGGTCGTGGTCGTGGTTGTGGTTGTGGTTGTGTTGGCGTGTGAAGGGTCTGGGTCTAGGTCTGGTTCGGAGTGGCTGTCGTGCACGATCCCTGCTCGCTCGTGGTGGAGCCTTGTAAGGGAGCCTTGTAAGGGAGCCTTGCTTGAGGTCCGTCCTGGCATGGCGGTTGGCCGCAGTCGTACATATAAAAAATAACCTAGGCTCCTACCTCGATTGTATGGTACCACGTATGCGAACAAAACTTTGGGTCTACCGGCCCGTCGGTAACACATGTTCTCGAAGCCGGCGAGAACCCTAACCCGGGTCGTCCACAGCGACAGTGACAGTGAGTGACTTCAGGCCGGCGACGGAGCTTGGGGAGCACACAGCACACCACGGGAGCGCTAGAGTGGATTCCGCGTGTTAGGCCGCGGCAGCCAGTGCAAGCGGTGCGCTAAGATTCGAGGTCTGGGGACAGGGAGATCAGTCCAAATTTATTTAGGTACCCCGAGTCCCGTCCAACAAGTAGGAATCCAATGCATCTGTCGTCGATATCCACCATCATCGCAGCCAGCCAGCCAGCCACTGCACCTGCAGACGTCGACCCCGGACCCTGGAGACAGACGCACCCAATCCAGCCCTCGTCTAGCTGACGCACAGCTGATGATCCGCGATATCACCTTCTCCCGCGCTTCATCGTCCTCGTCCTCGTCCTCCTCCTTCTCCTCTCCTGTGCTGTACTTTTAGTTGTACATGACCTAGCCTTGTGCCTTCTCCGTTGTTGTCGCGTCTTCGAACGCGGCCCTCACCGTCACCATCACCATCACCGTCACCGTCACCGTCACCGTCACCGTTCAACCCCCCACAGTCCTGCCGCTTCCCTCCGATCCACCGATCCATCCGAGGCCGGCCGACCATTTGTTGCCCGATGAATTGCATCGCATCCCCCTGAAATATCCCGCCCCGTGTTCGCGTCGACCACATCATACTCTGTACGACCACACTCACAATGGACGACCTCCAGAGATCAGAGTACCCGGCAATGCTGGTAAGCCCTGCCAATTGGTTATCGTGGTGTCCCATTATGCCACCTCGACGAGTGTCCGCTAACGAGCCCTCCCTGCTGTCTCGCTATAGGCACATTTGCAGCCCGCCCAAGCAACACAGGTCGTCAACGACCGCTTGAAGAGAATCGGCAAGCTCAACTCGGAAATCGCAGACTGGCTGCAGGTGTGCCCGCCTCCTCCATCCCAACCGCGAAACCACAAAGGATCCGGCTATGGGGCAGGGACAACGCGGCTAACATGCTGCACCACAGGAACGTCGGCGCATCGAAGAGCAATATGTCGCTGGCCTTAAGAAGCTCCAGCTGTTCAAAGTGCCAAATTCCTCCTCCGAGCTCGGGTGAGTCTGGCCTTTCTATCTGCCCATCTGCGACGTCCCCTGTCTGACCATGCGCCTCTACCTCGCAGTATCTTCCAACCCTCATGGGACAAGATTCTTCGTTCCACCGACGCCACCGCCGCATCACACCACCTCTTCGCCCAGCGCGTCGAGAAAGACGTCGAGCAGGCCTTGCGCCAGTTCCAAACGCGCAAGGATGTCCAGAATATGCACACCATGGCCACCAATCTTTCCACCATGGCCAGGGAGCTGGAGGACGCACGGGACAAGGTCGAGAAGCTGTCTAAGAAAGGTGGAAAGGCCAGTGCCCTCAAGGTGGACACAGCCACCTCCAGGCTAGAATCTGCTTCTTCGCAGTGGGAATCACAAGCCCCTTTTATCCTCGAGACTCTGCAGGCCCTCGACGAACAGCGCTGCAACCACCTCCGGGATGTGCTGACACAGCTCGAAACCCACGAGGTCGACCACTCCGACAGGATCCGCGCAGCTGCCAATGATTCGTTGGCCACCATTTTGGAAGCTGATACCTCGAGGGAGGTCGAGAATTTTGCAGCCAGGGTGACGGCTGGAAAACCCAAGGTGGACAGGAGGACGCCTGTTGAGAGAACACTAACCGCCACAAGGCAGTCTACTACCAACCTCGCCACGAGGCAGTCCAGCTCTACCACCAATCAGCCCCCTTCCACCGCCGACTCCAGTTTAGCACCGCCTACCTCCTTTTCCCAGATGGAAGACAATCGAAGCAACCACTCTTTGCAAGAGGACAAGTCTGGTATGTCCGAACACTTGCACGGAATTTCGCAGCGACACCACACTGACCCTTTGTCTAGAATCAAAGTTGCGAAGCCGCATCGGAACAGTTTTTGGCCGACGACGACAAAGCATACATGGGGGTTTCGGTCAGCTCTCGCCGGGCAAGGAAAGAGGCCCCTTCAACCGCGCCTCTAGCAGCCATGGCCGCT
Organism: Juglanconis oblonga; assembly: GCA_003012965.1. Taxonomy (NCBI): domain Eukaryota; kingdom Fungi; phylum Ascomycota; class Sordariomycetes; order Diaporthales; family Juglanconidaceae; genus Juglanconis; species Juglanconis oblonga. The sequence goes on along the minus strand of MUZH01004123.1, from coordinate 17,218 downwards.
TGTCACCGCAAGCATCGTCAAGCAACCTTGCCGCTTCCATCGGCAGACTCGACGCTCTGGAGGAATCGCCCGATACACCAGGCTTGCCCAAGCCTCTGCAGGCGGAACCAGCTGCAGCCACCAATGGTACGAATGGCGCAAGCTCTGGAGATACTGCGCCCACGGGCGCCCACGCGAATTTCCTCAACGGCGCGACTGCTGAAGAAATATTTGACGCCCCACCACCTCCGGGGCCACCACCATCGCATCTAAACAAGGAGGGCGAGCCAAACAAGGATCCGGACGGATTTACCATACCACCTGCGGCCAATGATCCCATCTCACAGGCACAGAGGGAGGCAGCAAACGAGGATGGGGAGGATCACGACCAACCTTTCAAACTCAACATTCAAAACAGTCCGATCGCCGAGGAAGACCCGGACGCGAGCAAGGCAGCCATGGCAAACGTTGCGAACTCTCTGAGTACGTTGGGGATGCCTTCGCGGCGAGCCGGTACTGTGCGTGGCCGAAGAGATGTGCGCAACACGATGTATATGCCCTCGAGCATCCCCCTGCCGTCCGCAGACCTATCAGGGTCTTTGTCGGTGGCTGAGCCGACGCAGAACCTGCCACCATCTCCGGCGCTACACGGTGCGAGTAGCAGCATGAGCTCCAAACCGTCCGCGATACATACACTGGCAAGCGAGGCCAGCGGCACCGCGACCAGCGATACTCAATCGATCAGGAGCGCAACAAGCTTGGGCAGCCTCTTGCATGGCAAGCATCCCGACCTGACCGCGCCAGGACTCAATTCTAGTATTGTTGAGACGGTATCAGCGTCGTTCGAAGAGGGAGTGCTCAAGTCCGTCAAGATCAATGGGGAGATTGCATTTGCATATAATGGGGATGGAATGGTCTCCGAAGGTAAGCCGCAGCAGGCACACATCGTACCTGCGCAACCCATGCTGACACGGTTGACAGCCCGCGAAACCATCCGAATCAACGACTTCCCTATTCTGGAATCCATTGGCCCCAACCGCATTTTCGTGTCCAGCACCCCATCGGCCGACGAATATACCCTCGATGTCTCTCACATACCATCCAAGACACCCACTCCTGGATTTACCTACCGCGTACACGCCGACGAGCCGACAGCGGACTTCGCAACACACTGTCCCTTGCTCATCAAACCCGCGTGGAAGCCGACAGGCGATAAGCTTGGCCTACTGTTGCAGTACAAGCTCAACCCCGACTTCGTCCACAGTGCCAACCCCGTGGCGCTGAAGGGTGTGACATTTGTGGCTACCTACGAAGGTGCAAGGGCAAGCGGCGTGCAGACCAAGCCCGCAGGTACGCATCTGAAGGACAAGCACCTCGTCTACTGGCGACTAGGCGACGTAACGCTCCACCCTGGCAGCGACTGGCAGAAGATCGTATGTCGTGTCATCGGTGCGGAAAATGCCGAGCCCAAGCCCGGGAATATTGAAGCGAGGTGGGAGTACATCACCATATCCTTTCCAGGGGAAGACGGAAGCCACGGCGGAATTTCCATCAGTCGACGCGGGGAGAGCAAGGGCAAGGAGAAGGCCACGGATGACAGTGGCGAAGATACCGAGGACGACCCGTTCGCTGATGACAGCGTGACTGCGTCGCCGAAGCATGTCAATTGGCAGGAGGTGCCGTTGGTACGGAAGATTGTGAGCGGCAAGTATGAGGCAAAGTGACGCACGGGCCGATGTGAGATAGGTAATCATGGAAGTTGGAATTCAAAAAGTCGTGCTTGTCCTGTCAAGGCAGCCTAATGTTGTAAGCAGGCGAGCCTGGTGCATATTGAATTGTTGGGGAGGGGGGGGGGTGTTACTCTTTCATATGGTTCTTTCTTTTTTTCTGGCTTGGTTCTCAGCTTGCATCCACGGATTGGACATCTGTTCTTGGGAAAGCTTTCATGCCCTTTTTATTATACCACAACGCGTTCGACCATGGTGAGAGACAGTCACTTATTGACGTACTATACCAATGGGGAAAGCTATTTCGTGATCGAGTCTCCATTGCCACTGCGGTATACTCCGCAGGTTAGGTGGGTAGTATTTGGGGGTCTCTTGATCGCTTTGGCTCCTTGTTCCCACTCCCATTTCTTTTCCGTTCTCTCTGCTTCTTTTGTGTCTCTGAATCTCCGGTATCTTGGAGCCATGGCGTGGGCTTCGGTTGAATTAGGTGGAATGTGAGAAGAACCAACCTTAATTGATTAGAGGGAGAGCTGTCAGGGGTTGAATGATGGAGTCTTCGTCAGAAGAGAGTGGTCGAAGAGAGGACGGTCAGAGGATACATTTGCTTGCGAATATAGTAAGTGCTGTGTTTTCTTGTTCTAACAATAACAGTCTGCTCTCTCCATCCCAATAGCACTGCTCCAAACCCAATTAGCATTGTGGTTCATGTCAACATCCCGACAGAAATAGCGCGATTCTTGACGGAGCAGGTTTGACACCTGAGAAGGTCAAGATGGCAGCAAAACGTTATAGATGTCGTGTGCGCTGGCTCAGACGAAGAAGGCACTGATGAAAGCAGTGGTCACTGACGAGAGAAACCATCCCAATGCCTGGAGGCTGTTGGCCTCTTCACACGGCTTGTCCCTTTCGGCCCCATGGAATGATGATTGATAACCCTCTAGCAAGCCACCGTGCCAGTGGCCTTGCCCGGACTGAGGAGCATGCGGCACCCACGATCCGATCTCTGTATCTCCCCCATAGGTGGTTTACTCTAAAGGATTGACGTACAGGTTCGAGAGGCTTGCATAGGAAAGTCACGATGCCCTTTTCTGGCTTGAGTACGACCTCTACCTCTCTCAGCTCTATCGGGTACCTGCACAGCACGCCGCACGCCGCACGCCGCACGCCGCAACCAGGATTGAGTCCAAGTTGAGGAAGCCATGTGCAGGCAATCGTCTTTCCAAGACCAACCCTCGTATGATGGTGGCTTGCCAACCCCGACCCACTGCTCCCTCGAGCGAGCCTTGTGATTCCTAGACCACTGAACAGGATCGTATCATTGTGCCATTCTCATCATGCCTACTCGGCTGCCCCAAGACGACAAAAAGAACAGGACCGGACGTCCTCTTGTCAGAAGAGACTACTCTGTCAGCAGCAATATCCATCAGAGGGTACCTGGGCACACCCTTAGTGGGCCAGGAGGAACTCCGTGTTACCGCAGCCGCTGTATGAGAGGAGAGGCATCGTCAGTAAGGAGACTCCGTCATGATTCCGACCATGGCATTGACTTTTGTATCAGTAATTGATTTTTTTTTTCAACGGACCCCTCCTGAGCATTAGCAAACCTGCTCTAAACCTGCTCTTCCATATGCACATTGCTATACATCACACGAGAAATGTTGCGCCTGAAACAGATCGACCCGCGCTGCTTGCTCGCTACGCAGCTAGAGGTCCTCCACCATCTGTTCAAGGTAGTGACCACTCTCCCTGCTCCCAAAATCAAACGCCAGATGCTCGCCTGTCCCCATTTCACCACTCGCCTAGAACTCATCATGAATGAGGCTCCCGTCCCTCTTGTACAGCCTGCTCATAAAATTCTAGCGTAAGCGCCGCCAGGAACCCCGGGATGCAATTCTTCTCGCGGACCCAGTACTTAGTCAGGTCCGACAGCTTCATTGCAAACTCGCTCTTGGGCCCGCCACCGAACTTCATCGAGCCCCTGTCGCCGTCGAATGTAATCGATCGCTCGTGGTCGTCTGTCTCGGACGCGTAATACACACTCTCCACGCGCATCTTGTTCGTTGGGATGAATGTGACATGCCACCCCAGCAGGGCGAAGACGGCCTCCTTGAACTCGGAGGACTTGTCGGTCCACACTTCCTTCAGACGCCGGCACTTCTTCATGGCGGAGGCAGTCTCCTCACGGGCGGTTTGGATCTCGCGCTGGAGGGCGACGAGGGTGGAGACTGGCACCACCTGGAAGGAGGTGACGCCGGTCTCACCATCACGAACGAGCTTGCGTAGCTCCTCATTCTCGGTGCGCAGCTCATTGATGGTTGCCTGCTTCACAGCCTCGTGCTTGGCGGTGGGGTTGTCGCGCAGCTCCAGGATGCGCACATTTGATGATCTTCTGGCAGCGGCGAGCTGATCCCGGGCGACAGAGAGCTCCTTGTCGATGACCTTATACTTGGTCTTGAGAGAGTCCAGGTCGTCCTGAAGCGTCCGGTTCTTGCGCGTAAGCTGACCAATTTGCTCGTGTTGTGGAGAGTCTTGATCAGCGGGGGCGGGGCGCTTGGTGCCTGCGACTGCAGTGGGACTGTTCAAGGACGACTCGACAAAGCTCATTTGGCTTTCTAGATCTTTGACTTGTGCCTTGCTATCATCCAAAAGCTTTTCGAGTTCCTCGATCCGCTGCGTCTTCTTCTCGTCGAGATTGCCCGGCTGGAGCGTGATATCCGACTCGTACATCTTCAGCTGCTCGCGGAGGAGCTTAACCTCCTTCTCGGCCAAGGCGCGTTGTCGTTCTAATCGCATTCGAGCCTTCTCAGCCGAGCCGCCGCCAGTGGCGTTGAGCTTATCAATCTCGCTGGCCATGCGGACCTTGTCCTGCTCGAGATCTCGGATAACGGCATCGCGTTCAGCGATCTGAGCCTGGATTGACCCGACCTTCTCGAGAAGTGAGGCGGAGTTGTAGCGTTCTTGGACGAGGGCTCGAGCCACAGCCTCGGGGGAGTCGAACTCTGCATCTTGGCCTTCGCGCTCAAGGTATGCAGCCCAGGCAAAACGTTCAACCTCCAGACGTTCCCGTTGTCGCCGCTCCTCTGCCAGCTCGGCCTTTGTTGCCTCGGCATCCTCGAGCCTCCGCTTCAGAGAGGCCTTTTCCTCTTCGACGATGGCCACTGCCTTGTGAGATTGCCGTAGATGTCTCAGCTCTGTTAGCTGCTCCCTGTTGGTGGCCTCCAGGCTTCTGATATGAGTGACCTGCTCAGACAGTTCTCGTCGTATTACAGACATAGTCTCGGCATCGCCGGTCTGGGCCTTCAGTCTGATGACCTGGGCCTCCAGATTGCTATTCTCCGTGTCCTTGTCGTTCAACTGATTTTGTACGACCTCTAAGGCATGATCCCGCGACTGAACGGTGTCCTGCAGCTCGGCGATCTTGTTGGCATCCTTCTGGATCTGGGCCTTCAGATCGGCGACCTTCTTCTCCTCAAAGCGTGCGGCCTCATCCTTAGCAGCTTGCACATCTTCCAGCTGCTCCCGCAGCATACGCGCCTGCTCCTCGGCGGCCCTAGCGCGCCTCTCCAGCTCGGCCTTATCGCCATCTTGCTGGGTGCGAAGCTCATTTAACTCGTCCTGCAGCCTGTCGACCTGTCTCAGGGCGGCATTCCTGTCGCCCTCGGCGTCCTGCTTCTTCTTGAACTCGTCGTCGGCCAGCTGCCTGGCCTTGCGCAGCTCGCTCTCCTGTTCGATCTGCTTGATCTCGGCGGCGCCCTTTATGCTCTCGACGGTGTAACGCAGCTCGCTGATCTCGGCTTTCAGGGTCTCGATGGCGTGCCTCTGGGTCTCGTACTCTTCAGCGTCTGGGGGCGCGACGTTCTCCTTGGACGAGTCACCGGTCATGGCGCGGGGAAACGTGGGAGACGGGCCGGAGGCTGGTGAGTTGGAGTGGCGACCGCGTGAGGGAGATCGTGAACGGGTAGAGCCTGCGTCAAAGAGGTGGTAGGATGGTTGATTGCTATTCGCCCTGATGGCATTCAGCTATAATGCCAGTGTGGTCCATCAGTTCTTATTCATTCCACAGCAGCCGAAAAGAAGAAATGAAGGGGCAAATGCGGGAATAGTTGATTACCCTCGACTCTCGCAGCGACGATGTCGGTCGCGGCATCCCAGACGAAGTCGCGCGGAATCTGTTTGTTGTGCTGGAAACAGATCCTCTGCGAGAGCTTGCTGCACTGGGCAGCGTGTCGAAGCCGGTGCCCGGGGGCGTTTGGGGGGTCATGTTGGGTTGGGTGGGGATAGTGGCATCAGGACTCGAAACGCGTGGTGTTTGCCCTGGCGTTCCTGGTGTTGGTGGTGTTGACAATATTTGGATTGGAAGTCGCGATTCAGTAGGGACTGGAGTTGGCTCGAGCAGGGGCTGCAGGGGCCTCTGAATTATGGGGCCATGTCGGCGGCTATGGACATCGTCCCTGGCCGGCCTCGGCTCCGGCCGCGAGACCTGCACCTGCACCTGCATCAGCAGATCATCTCTTGACATTTTGGCATCAGGTATCCGAGGTCTTGGATATTGAGAAATGCAGCCTACCATTGGCTTTGAAGATCAAAACCTAGGGCTTTTGTTGAACAAAGACCAAATATTTCAGCTGCTTCTTTCAGTCTGCCTGCCGCCTTGCCTCATCTTAATCCAGCCAGGGCTGCTCACACTACTACGTGTACACTAGTATGTACACTAGTGTACCATCCCCCCTGGACTTAGCGGACTTAGCCAAGAGAGGCACTCTAGAGTGGGTACTTAGTACCTAGGTATTCTTATTGCAAACAATGTCTGGTTGGATACGTCCTGTCTGCCTGCCTGCCTGGGAGGACACCTAAATAAAGGTATCCGTACCTAGGTAGTATGCAGTATCTTGCAGAACCTAGACAAGGACTGAGGTACTGAATTGTTCAAGGGAAACCCCTGTGTTCATTGTCGCAGTCCATCACCACAGCATCCGGATACATTATACACCCGCATACATCCGGATACATCCGGAGACCTGCAGTGCTGGTTCTGCCCGAGACATTCTGACATCCTGTCCCTCCCATCTTCTCAGTATCAACCTCAACCGGGCTGCCGGGCAAACTGCACGGTGCCTCCCAGTCCTCGTGGGTCCAACCCCTTGTGCAGATCTCCTCATCCGGTGTGTGCTCAGTGGCCCTCCTGTCCTCCTGCCTTCCCGCCGAAGGTCCCCCTGCCATCTTCAGCCCTAGAGATCCGCCAGGGGATCCACAATGGACCCACGATAATGACGAGCATGGGGCATCTGTTTTCCAAAAGTCCACCAGAGCTTCCCACCTGCAACTTCTTGATCCCGACCTGATCCTCTGCAGCTCTGGCTGCTCCTCCATCTTTTCTCCCTCAACACCACCATCCCCTCATTGACTGACCCTTGCCATCACCATCCACGCGCCTTCAACGGCCACCGTCCACTCCCAACGGCGGCGGCAATGGCATCGCTGCGACTTCTGGTAAGCTCTGGCGGCTGTCCCCCCCCCCCGTAGTCCCCCAGCACTCGACCACCATTGGCCTTGCGCTGACCGTAGCTCCTCTGAACCGTAGGCGCGCAGCACCACGGTGCGGCCGGTGCTCATCCTGTCGTCTCTCGAGCACCCCTATCATCGACTACAAGCCATTCCTGCCGCCTCCCGGTCCTTCAATACCACCGCCTACCTGCGCGATGATGCCCGCCACACCACCCAAAATGTGCCCCAAGCCGCACCCAAGGCCACAGAGAAGAACCCCGAGACCCTGAACGGAGCCAAGAAGGAAGACCTGCCCAAGAAAGAGGCTGCGCAGTCTCCTGAGGAGTACAAGAAGGAAGAGCATGCAAAGATCTCTGGCGACGCCAAAGAGCAGACACCATCCAAGGACGATGCCTCGCAGTCCACCAGCACCACCGCCACCAAGCCCGAGGACAGCTTCAAGATCCCGGGCGAGCCCAGGGACCGCTCCTTGCCCAAAAGCAAGTCTCCGCCCTCCTCCAAGATCAACAAGTCCTCGATTTCGTCCTTAGACGACTGGGAGACCAATCCCAACTTCAACATCCAGGACTTCAGCGAGTTGCCCCACAGCAACTTCGGCGTCAACCAGCATATCATCATAAATGCTGAGTTCAAGGAGGCTTTGCGGCAGATCCCATGGCAATTCCGTGCCCCCGTGCGCTATGCCTTTGCATATGGTTCCGGCGTCTTCCCTCAGTCTAAGGCCGACGGTCGCGTCGCATCTGCCGAGGAGATCGCCCGCGTTCATCCCAAGGCGCCTCCCGCGGTCCAGAGGGCTCAGGATGGCACCCCCAAGATGATCGACTTCATCTTCGGCGTGACCTTCACCCAACACTGGCACTCCCTGAACTTGAACCAGCACCGTGATCACTACAGCTCACTAGGAAGCCTCGGTTCGGGAGCCGTGTCGTATGTCCAGGACCGCATGGGCGCAGGCGTGTACTACAACACGCACGTGGTGGTCAATGGCATCCTGATCAAGTACGGCGTCGTGAACATCGACACCCTGTGCCGCGACCTGACCGAGTGGGATACGCTCTACCTCGCCGGCCGTCTGCACAAGCCTGTCAAGATCCTCCGCGACGATGCGCGCGTGCGTCTAGCCAACCAGATGAATCTTCTCTCCGCCCTGCGCACCGCCCTCCTGCTGCTTCCTGAGAAGTTCACTGAGATGGAGCTGTACAATACCATTGCGGGCATCTCGTACCTTGGCGACCCGCGCATGACGCTACCAACTGAGAACCCGCAGAAGGTCTCTAACATCGTGGGCAACAACATCGCCAACTTCCAGCGCCTGTACAATCCGCTGATCGAGAACCTGCCCAACATCTCCTTCGACGGCAAGCCCAAGGACAGCGACCTCAACCGCAGGCTCCGCCAGGACATGGATCCCGTGCGTCGCGGCAACATGGTGCGTCGCCTGCCCAAGGCCTTCCGCAGCAAGCTGTATTTCCAATACCAGCGCAAGTTTGCCATCCCACAGGCCGAGTTCGACGCGATGATGGGCGCAGACCGCGATGCCGACGCGAGCAGTCGCTCGAAGAAGGTCGGCGGGGGTGGAGGGTTCGAGGTGCGCATCGCCAACGATGACCCTGTCGAGCTGCGGGGCCACGTGCGCAAGGTCATCAAGCGGACGATCGGGTGGCCGAGCACCACGCAGAGTTTGAAGGGCATCTTGACTGGGGGCGTGAAGAAAAGCCTGGGTTATGTGTGGGAGAAGATCGAGAAGTATCGTGACGGCGTGGCCAAGGCGGCCGTTGCGAGCAAGGAAGACGCCAAGGAGGTCAAGAAGGACGCCAAGGAGGTGAAACAGGGCCAGAAGAGGCTTTCTGAGGAGGCAAAGACCGGCTCGAAACCCGAGAAGGAGAAGAAGGACTGAGGAGACGGCGAGGCGACTGTTTTGGCCGCTTCTATGTTTCGACGTGGACGTTCTGTGAGCTCCCTGTGGTGTGGGGCATCTGCTAAACGCGCGGTGTGCGGTGAATGATCTCCCCCACAAAACCGCCCAAAGCTTTCGGGACATCACTAGATTCCGACCAACAACTATCACGGCCGGAGATTCCCGAGACTGAACAACCACCTGCATCTTTGCTTACAACGAGACCAAAGTACTGCCCATTCTCCGACCAGTGTTTCATAGTCGACACGGTTGGCTTGATAGCCAGGTATCTGCACATATTTGGCAGTTGCATACGGCGCCCATGGCATGACGAGGCTAGGGACACGTTGGTACGAAAAAAAAGGAAGCTCAGCCAGGTTAGGCTGGGGGGAGATACCAAAACATTTTGCTTTGTGATTGCATTGAGAAGATACGGAGCCCCTCGCGCCGGTCTACACAACGGATTATCGACTGAACGAACTTGATAGCTCAGTCTCCAAATCAAGGAAAATTTCCAGGCCTTTTGCTTCGCTGGCTGTGGTGACATGTGATCGTGATCGTGCTTGCTGGTACGGACGTCCGAAGGAGGCAGGGGAACCAAAATACCTACCTTCGCTGATGGGAAGGCAATATCAAAGGGAGAGCACCGCATGGGAGAACTATTCAGTAGTAGCAATGCCCACTAGGGGCTTTCTCATGGAAGTCATCTAAACCAGGCGTGTCCATAGGAAGGATGCCGATGGAGAGGACACCCTGAGGAAAAGCACAAGGGCACTTGGAAAGATATTCAACAAGAGAGACCAGAGAAACGATATCGACAGGAAGAGGCATCCCAAGACAAGGGTTCACTAGAAAAGAGGCGGAGGTTAGGTAGACAGCCATCAATAATACTACACTTGCCGACCGCTGAGCCGTTCAGTCGCTCGCTCGTGTCGTCAAAGACAGAAACACTTGACAAAGTACACAATTTCATCAGAGTTACTGACACCTGAATGATATAATGGTGTGTATAAGGGATCGTACACAGTCAATCCCACTAACGCATGCAGAGACAGAAGACTGCTATTTCTACTCGGGTACTTCAATCCCTGCCTGGAGTTTTACAATTCAAATCTACCTACCGTATGTACTGTAGTAGCTTTTTTTGCCTCACCACCCCCCTCCCTTTTTTTTTTATTCTTCTTCTCCCTTTTCTTTCTCTTCTTCCCCTTTTTTCNNGTTGAACAGAGTTTTGAGTCCTCGTCACGAAGACCAGTCGCCAGGATGGCAGAGAAGAAGCATCTACTACTCCTTCTTGGCATACTGAGCAGCCTTGTCAATCATTTTGTCGCCGAAGCTCTCCTTCTGGCCGCCATATCCAGACGAGGACGAGCCACCGTAGCCGCTGCTGCCGGAGCCCCCCTCGTTGCTGTCTCCAGCTGTACATACTGTTAGTCCCCACTGTCCGCTGTGTTCAATTTTCTGCATGGATGTTCTTACCTTGGCGAGAGCCAGATCCAAAGCCACCCTCCGAGTTACCAGCACCGAACGAGTCTTCTTGGCTGCGAGACGAGCTGAAGTTGTCGTTGGACATGCCCATGCTAGGCATGCGGTCGTTGTTCTCCTGCTGGCCACCGAAGCCAGACTCATTGTCGCCAAAGCCGGTGGACTGGTTGCTGCCGCCAAAGTTGTCGCTGTTTCCTTGGCCCATGCCGGAGGATGAGCCGAAGTTGTCCTGCTGGCCCATGCCTGGAGAGCTGGTGTTGTCTTGGCCCATACGACCGCTGTCTTGGCCGTACGAGTCGTTGTTCTGGCTGAAGGAGTCCATAGTGCCTGGTGAAGTGTATCTGTGTAAGACAGAAGGGGAAAAAGGACTTGGAAGGTGAATCTGGTTCTGACTAAGGCTAGATTGAGAAGGCTGTTGCTGTTGATGATACAGACTAAAGGTGAGAGAAGAGCAGAGGAGATCACAACATCTTTATAGGCGAGGAGTCCCACGCAAGACCGTACTGTCTTGATGACCTCATCTTTCGAGTTGGGGATGCTCACTACTTTACAAAGGTAGCAGGCCTCCCAACCTGTGCGGTACCTGGATCGCCATATTGAGTTGACCTCATTGTGCTGCCATGCCTGCCATGGCGCGTGCCTCAAGTGGACAAAATTAGAAGCCACTGAGAAACGAAGACAATCTCACATCTCAGGTTGATCAGCAGCCGTGAACCTTGATTTCGGGGGCATTGCAGCCAACACCACCCACCAGCCACCAGCCACCACCCAACTCACTCTGTCGTCGTCCTTGATGCCTCCAGTTGAAGCCTGCTGTTGGGCATGTCCTAACCTCGCCGCATAATTTTCCAGGAATTCTATTTCGTGTAGGGGCTCCTGTGGCAACGAAATGCTCGTGTCAGACCATTTTGAGGACGATCATCCGCGGGATGGGGTGGGAATCAAGTTGTGGGACAAAAGCGATATGAGGGACATCGGTACGTATTGACTAGTCTGACTACCTAAAATGTGGCCGGGGCTGACCTATATGCGATTACAGTGCACAGCCCTACCGCACGCATATAATACCGTTATATCGGTGCATTAGCCGATATATTAGAAGTCTCGGTACCCGGGCGATCCTCGGGGGTAGCAGCGTTTCTATACGCCTCCTCGCTACGCCCCTAGGATCCAGTATCGTAAGATTTTCGTAGTATTAAGGGCAAAAAACTATACCTAATAGCACTGAAAAACCTTAACCAGAACTACCGTAGAGCCCTAAATAGCAGCCCTATCTATAAGACCTACTAGATTAACGAATCCCTTGTAATCTCCTCTAGCCAGGGCTTTTATAAACCCGTCTGCTAGATTATCAGCGCTATCGACCTTCTTGAAGATAATATGCCTATATGCTACCTCCTTGCAAACGTAATGCTAGCATATATAATAGTATTTAGTGCCCTAAATAATACTACTATTAGATACCTACTTTAGTACGCCTATACTATCCGTTAGGACTATAATAGGCCCGTCGGGTATAATGCCTAACTCCGTAAGGAAGCTGCGAATCTACGCCGCCTCTTTAGCGACCTTATTAGCAGAGGCGACTTTAGCCTCCTATAAAGACTATAGTATACCGGCTAGGAGCTTAGACCTCTAGCTTATAGCGCCTCTAGCTATAAAAAAGACTTACCCTCTAATAGATTTGGATTTATAAGGGCTATTATAGCTAGCGTTAATAGCTCTAAATAGGCTTAGTTCGTTATATCGTCGGTAAGGGTAGTTATTAGCTAGTAGGCTATATTATATTATAAGGTTCGGGTATAACTTAATATAGTCTGCTACTCTTGCTATTACTATTAAATATGCCTATAAGGGATTAGCTATATAGCGCGCTAGCGCGCCTATACTCTAACTTAAATCAGGCCGGCTATATAACGCTAGAAAGTTTAGCTTTCTAATAAAGTAAGTATATTATAAGACCTCCGCTTTACTTATAACCTCCTTATTTAATGCTAAAATACTATTATTTCGGGGGTTAAACGGATTATTAATAGCTTTTCTAATATTTAAACCGAGCTCCTTAAGCGCTTTTATTAGGTATTATTGCTAATTAATCGTTATATTGCTATTATAAGCTAAACGCCTAATCCTTATCCCTAAGAACTAGTTAGCATCCCCTAGGTTATTAATATCGATCTCCGTACTAATACTAGCAGTAAACTTATTTAGCTGCTCTTTAAAAGGCCCGATTAATAAGAAATCGTCGATATAGGAGCAGGCGATATTGCCTATAGTCTTATTAGCATATATAGTATCATTAACTAGTAATATACTATACTCTCTTTTCGTTATAAGCTTTCGAGCTCGTTTCTGCTAGGTATTGCCAGCCTATTTAAGGCCGTATAACGGCAGTAATAGCTATATTAGCCTATCCTTCTAGTAAGTAAGCTATCTTACGAGATTAGGGTATTACTAAAAGAATTTATCTAATAGAGGGAAGGGCATTATATAAATTAGTTCCTTAAGGTCGCTAGCGAGGTATACCTAGATATAATCGATTTACTTAATTAGCTATCCTTTTAGCGTAGTATAAGCGAAGAGAATTCTCTAGCTAGCTAACTGCGCTATTAAAGCTTTAGTTTCGAAGTAATTAATACCTTCTTACTATATAAAGCCTTAAGCGACTATTCGAGCCTTATACTTATTAACCTTATTAGTCGATAGATATTTAATCTTTAATACTTATTTGCCGTTAACCCTTAAGGCGCTAATAGCTTTATTTGCCTTTATAAAGCAGAATATACCCTATTCTAGTAAGGCGCGAATCTCTTTAAAGATAGCCTTAGTCTATATATAAGCGTTTAGGCTATTTAAGGCTTATTTTAGGGTAGGGTTATCCTTATCCTCCGCTAAAGATAAGACTATACTAGCCTATACCTAATTTAATACCTGCTAGACCCTATTAGAGACCCTATTATAATAGGCCTCTTAGCCCAGAATCGTTAGCTTATTTAGGATATCCTTATAATTATATAGGACGCCTCTTTACTATAGCTTAGGGCGTTTTAGCTTAGAGTATAGCTGCAGCTCCTTAATAACCTCGTCTTTATAGTTATCTTCTACTATATTATAATCTCTTATACAAATCTTTATCTTAGGCTTCGGTCTGCTATATAACCTCCGCTAGATAGCCGGTAGCAGCGACCTTATAATATAGCGTAGATCTAGCGCCTAATTAGGGTATCTAACATTCTCGTAAAAGATTATATAGGGAGTATAGAGTACTCTCCTTCCCCTATACTATATTCTATCGTCGATTATCTATATTATATAGATATAATTGCCGAAGTACCCTATTAGGGCAGATAGTTTGCCCTATATTACCCCCTTTTTAGCCTTAATCCTATATTGCTCGTTAATAAAGCTGATATATTAAATACCTAGAATCCTAAGGCTAGATTAGTTAGGTACCGAATCTTGCTATAGACGAATTGCTAACTAGTAAATCTTATAAGGAGTTCTAATATTATCCCGGCTCTAATAGGTATAATTAAAGGTATAGGCTATACCCTTATATATAAGGCTCTAAAATACTATCGGTATCTTCGTAGTAATAAAGATAGCGCGCGCTGCCTCCTAAAGAAAACCGATAATATACTTAGCGGGATTTTAGTATTAATTTTAGGGGGAACTTTCCGCTATTTCGATAACCTAGGTCCGGTATTAGTGCCTAAACTCTTCTAGGGTATACTCTTATACCCCGTCGAGGTATACCTAGAGTACTTAATACCCTTAGCGCTTTAAATCTTCTTAGGCACCCCCGAGAACCCTTATTAAGTAATCCCTTACCCTATCTTTCGTCTTATAGGCTTAATAGTCTATTATACTGCTAGATAGCTCCTTAACTAGTAAGAATACCTTCTTTCTATCTACTAATTTAGGCTTTTAAGTATCTAAATCGATAATCTACTCGGCCCTTACTTAAATAGATAGAGGTCTCCGATCTTTATAAGGTATTTTATAAATTTTAGCCTAATCGCAGGCCTAATAGGGAAGGCTAATAATCTCCTTAGGCTTTAAATTAATCCCTATAGACGCCCTTATAATCTACGCCAGTCTCTAATAGCTAGGGTAACAGAGCCTTCTATATTATAATATTAGCTTTTCAGCTGCCTCTAGCATTAATATCAGACGCCCTTTTACTATTGCCTTCTAAAGCTCTAAACGCAGTTCCTTAGCCTTATAAGTAGTAAACGGCCCCGGGCCGCTTATCCTTAGCGTTATTATCTGCTAGTTATAATAGTTATATTATAGGGCCTTCTTAGCCCTTATCTCTAGCTCTAGCCGGCTATACTCTTAGAGGAAAAATCCTTACTTTAGTATATTAAGGGTTATAATAGTCTTCCCCTTACGGCTAATAAGGTTATTCCCTTAAATCCTGCCCCCGAAGTTATAAAACCTCTCTCCTAATATAATTTTTATAGGGAACCTCTCGATAAATAATATATAGTTAATTACCGCTTTTACCGGCTCTCCGTTAGCCCCTATAAACGTCCTCGAGATATTACCTACGGCCGCTATATCTATTATACTATTATTAGTAAGGATACGGAACTGCCCCTTCTAAAGCTCTATAATAATGCTAGGTATAAAGTCCTTATAAGAGTTCGTAGCGTTAATATTAGACCTATTATCGAATAGCATTAAACGGCTAATCTTAGTTAGCCCTAACTTTGCTAATAATACCTTCTAAAGCATTATAGTATTCGCTATAGCTTCTCTCCTCTAAAATAACT
Organism: Juglanconis oblonga; assembly: GCA_003012965.1. Classification (NCBI taxonomy): domain Eukaryota; kingdom Fungi; phylum Ascomycota; class Sordariomycetes; order Diaporthales; family Juglanconidaceae; genus Juglanconis; species Juglanconis oblonga. The sequence goes on along the minus strand of MUZH01004123.1, from coordinate 1,847 downwards.
ACTATTTATACTAAGCCTTAAGGGCATTATAGGAATCCCCTATTAGCTTATAATAGGATACGGCACCCTTATACTTAATTACTAGCAATATTATTAAGGCAGCGCTTATAATAAGGTTTTAGATAGATAACTCCCCTTTCTTCTACTATTAACTCTGCTAACTAGTATTTTTAATATAATTCCTCGAGATATAGCTATAATCGCTATATTTCTAATATAGAACCTTGCTATTACGATTGCAATTCGGGCGGTCTTTTAGCTATTCGGGCTTTATTTCTTAGCCCTTTTTGCCCTATTATAAGGTAGCATTATTTCGCCTATAAGAACTTGCCTTGCCGTTACCTAAGGAACCTCCCTTTTTTACTAGGTCGATCTTTCTAATACGGTTAGTAAATTCGTTAGTAAAGCTCCTATATAATTCGTTAATTAGCGCGGGTCCCTATTTATCTTCTTTATCTATCTTTCTAATACTCTAGTTCTTTGCTTTAATACTAATAGTATTATAGAACGCTATATTAAGCGCCTTATTAGAAATAGGTTATCCGGCATCGATATAATATATTACTAGGGTCTGAAATTTACTAATAAACTCTATAAAGTAATAGCCCGTATATTAGAGATTTGTTAATTAGTTCTATAACCCTTGAAATAATACCTAACCCTGCTATTTATACCTTCGTTCTAGATAGTCTAGTATTATAAGGCTATTATAATAACTATTTAATAACCCCTAAAGATTAAGGCTAATAGTCTGCTAAATCTTAGTAAGGAGCAGTTTGCAATCCCTCCTTAATAGACAATCTCGGTACTCCTCCTTATAGCTAATGCCCTTTAGGGTATTATAAATAGCTACCTATTAGGGGCGAAAATTCTTATTATTATAGAGATAGGTTTTCTAATAGGGCTTATAATTTAGCTCCTTCTAATATAAGTAGGTTTTTATACTTAGCGCTTACCGAACCTTTATACTTTCTACTAACTTTCCCTTAATCTATATTACGGACCTTCTTAATAGTCCTCTCCCCTTAGGGGGCTCCTAGAACTCGTTATTAAAGCTTTATAAGTTATTAGAGCTAGGGTCTCCTCCGCTATTATAAGCGGCTTCGCTAGTAATGCTGCTAATAGCATTATAATCGTTAGGGCGTCTTACGCCTTCTTTAACGTCTTGCTCGGAGCAGTCGCTGCCCCCTAGGTTAGCGCTGCTAGCGACGGAGGGTTTAGCGCCGGGCCTAGCGCTTCTAGCCCTCTCGTTAGGCCTACCGGTATCTAGCTATTCCTATGCGGTCTGTAAACCCTTAGTAAGTAGGCTTATAATAGCAGCTAGCTTCTCGGCGGCATTTCTATCTTTACCGACGTTTAGTATCGCTAATAGCTAAGAGAGGGTCTCTTAGGCATTCCTATTACTCCTCCTTAGGCCGTCGATAATAATTTTCTAGTCGCTTTTGCTAAGTATTATAAATTTATAATAGCTCTTTCCTAATTAGGAATTAACGATAGACTTAGGGGATAAAAAGACTGCTAGAATATTATATAGTATAGCTACTATATAAGATAAAAGCGATATAAGGGATATCGGTATATATTAACTAGTCTAACTACCTAAAATATAGCCGGGGCTAACCTATATACGATTATAGTGCATAGCCCTATTGCACGTATATAATACCGTTATATCGGTGCATTAGCCGATATATCAGAAGTCTCGGTACCCGGGCGATCCTTAGGGGTAGCAGCGTTTCCACATAAGTTAAGCACCCCGGTGGGAGAGCGGGATGAAGTCGATTTTAGATAAGGATCGTCGGCCCCAGCCGAAGTGGGCAGGATATTAAATAAGCACTGTACCGAAG
>MUZH01004122.1:0-45434 GCA_003012965.1 Juglanconis oblonga | reverse complement strand
CCTCAGCCTCCCCCCATCGTGGAATTTCCACTCCCACCGGGACGTGGCCTTGGGATGAGCAGCTGTGACTGACGTTGCCTAGGACCCCATTGGAAAATACCGCTCAAACAAAGGCGACCCTCTGCCGGAGGGTTTCGACCACGCCGCGTGGCGCTCGAAGCACTTCAACTTCGCCAACGAGAACGTGCCCAAGTGGACGGACGCGGTGAAGGCCAAGTACGGTACCGAGAGGACCAAGTACGCTTGCACGGGCTACTGCTTCGGGGCGCCGTTCGTGATGGACCTGCTTGCGGGCGACAGGGTCTCGGCGGGCGCCTTCGCGCATCCTACGGCGTTGAAGGAGGAGCATTTCACAAGTTTGAAGCGTAAGTCGTCCGATGCCCAACGGATGGTGTGCACGGTTCATGCTAATGATATAGACAGAGCCCCTCTTATTGTCTTGTGCCGAGAACGACCATGCATTTGATGCGGAAGCGAGGAAGAAGGCGTTTGACTTACTGCAGAAGGAGAACAAGCGCTACCATGTGCAGTTGTTTTACGGTGCTTCTCACGGTTTTGCCGTCAAGGGAGACCCGGAGGATCCCTACCAGAGTAAGTAGCAAAAATCCCAAAAACAGCATATTCTACAAGATACTAATGACATTTAGGATGGTGCAAGGAGCAGAGTCTGCGAGCCATGATCGACTGGTTCACCCTCTGGCTAGTGTGACCGTTTTGACTCTCGGTTTTGTAACGAGGCCGATTGAATATGAAATAGCCCGCACCGATACAGAGTCGCTCCTAAAGACTACATGATCGTGGTGATGTTGCTGAGTAGCGATGCTGGGTTCTCGGAGTTCGGCGTGTCTGGCTGCTATCGACCAGGACTCTGTCTATCACCGACTCCATCCGAACTGTGCTTGCATGCTTTCGATGGGACTGGCCACGGTGTCACTGTAGACTGGCTGCTGGTACTTGGGAGCAGAGACGTGACTCAAAACCCCACCGGCAAGGCATCACCCTTCTACCGTTGCTTCGCAACCATAGGCTGCGGGTCCATACCCTTCCCAGCGACAAGCACACCCGCCTTCCGCAAGACACCCACGGTGTTCTCAACAACCCTTAGATCCACTCCCTCCGTATTCGTCGGAAAGCGGACCGTCTTCAACCACTCTCGAGCATCCTCCTCCGAGTAATCCAGCTCAGTGCTGATATACTTCACAGCCTCCTCCTGATTTTTGTTAAAGTACTGTATCCCTTGATCCAATTTCTGGAAAAGGAACCCGACCCTCTCTTCCAACTGTCCATCCTTGACTAATGCCGTACTCGCTACGATCTTCCAACTACTCCACGGGGTATAGATCTCGCCCACCTTACGAATCTCCTCAGAGTCGTAGTACCGCTTGGACGTGAAGTGCTCCCACATGAAGAAGTCCGCCTCGCCCGAGTTGACCGCCTTGCGCAGGTTTTCGAAGGTGTTGAGGACGACGAAGTCCGAGTATGGCGGCTTGTCGGCGGAGCCAAGCCAGCCTTGCTGGTCCGCGAGGACGGAGCCCATCACGTACGAGCCAGAGCCGAGGCGGGACACGCCGATTTTGCTGCCTTTGAGCGAGGAGATGCCTGTGATTTCGGGGCGTCGGGTGCCGGTTGATATTGCCCAGCCTGGAAGAGAAAGGCTGGTCAGCACTTTTACGAGAGGCATAATATGGGTATTGCACCAGGTTCGGACGTACAGAGGGGTGTCTCAACATAGGTTCCCACGAGTCTGTACCCTCCGTCGCCAGGAGCATCCTCCTTGCCCAACCCAGCGACCCATCCCTCGGTCAGGCCAATGCCAACATCGATTTCGCCTGATCGCAGGGACGTGATCATGTGGCCCGTCCCAGACGGAAACGGGATGAGATCAGCATCGAGGCCGAAGTGCTTCTTTGCGAAGTAAATGGGGGTCGAAAAATGCTCCGGCACGTAGCCTACACGAAGTGGGGGCGGGGTAGAAGTCATAGTATCCTTCCTCTTCGTGCAGGAAGCAGACGGGAGAGAACATGCGAAAGTGGATGTGTCAAGAGGAGATCTGGAAGCGCTCTGACGACCGGGAGCTCATTTCAGAGCCATGGACGACGACATCGGCGCATATGGTCCACGAGTGGAAGGATGTTGAAATCTTAGGCTAATATTTGACGGCTCTGTGACCTTGGCACAGAGAGAGCCTCAGCTTGCACAAAGGATCACCCCTGGTCCCTTATGCCGGGCCGTTCGGGAAGGTGCCTAAGTAGTGGGGCGGGTTGGGGTCGTACCTTCTTCAACCGCGCCTATGACGATGACACTTGCAGGGTCTGTCCGCTACTAGCCGACGGCTTTAGCGGGCCGACTTCAGCCCTACGGGAGGATATGGAGGCTTTCATTTATACAACAAACTATGGCACTGAGGTGATTTCTAATCCCAAGGCCGGTCCAGGGCTCTTCTCAAATTGCTTTGTAATTCTCTTGGCCTGCTAGTCCTTCTGTAATCCCATCTCGCCTTGTCAAACGGTCTCGGGACTGGCCGCAGTTCGGCCCTCGACGATAGTCGTTCCTCATGCTGAACACTGCTGGCAGCGGACGAGGTCTCCCGTGGTACGCTAACTGGCTGAGTGAAATCTCTTCGCGTTGCTACGAGCACATCATAGCCGCCGGGAAGCTTGCTTACTCGCCACACTTATTCTTCAAGACTCTGTCTTTCACATGACGCTCCCTCTCCAATACCCAGTGACGCCAGTGAATATCCCTGGCCGAACCAACATTCCCGCCGAGGGGTGGACGGTATTCCCGGTCCATCATATATGATCTCCCGATGACCGCAACCGCCACGGAATCTGCCGGAGCTGAATTCCCCCAGACCCCGGGGGTATTGGTAACCCAAGGCTCTGTTCATACACTCTGCAAAGGATCGTCCCAACTCACTTCGTCTGGTCCGTCTTCTCGCTCGTGCAAGGGGGAACCAGGGGCTGGGTGACCAGCGCGGTGGCTCAGGAAGCACAATCTTGGACGGCGCGCTGAGAAAGTCCTTATTATCAGTGAGTATTTTGGCCCTCTTTCCGGTTTGGAGACCCTGGTATGATGAAGGTCGGACGATGTCTGAAGAAGAGGATACCTAGGTAGTCAGTGGTGGGCTCGCAAGACGGAAACCACTGTCTCATCCTTTGGTCAGCATATCGGGGCCTGACGGTGAATCTCACCGATATATGGCCCCTTGTACTTGTTTCTGTTTTTTCCTAGAATCAGAATATGAGATTGAAGGTGCTAGATAGTGCTGAATCTTCGGCGTCAGTTAGTCGAGTGCGTACCTAGTGAGGCGGGAAATCTGGGATGTGGACAAGCCGCATGCGTCGGTGCACATTACGCGACGCTGCTGCCATGTACGAGCACGATACGGCTTCTGCTATCTCCTGAACATCGGTATAAGCCTCAGAGCCAGGCGATTCGTCGCTGCTGCATGGCAGATAGCTGACTTGACAATTTGAAGACTCAAGATAGATGTCCTCGGGCGTGGATGACCCTAACCCTACCGAAACGTAGCTGTACATGTACATTTTAACTTGGACCGGATGGCGTATCAGTATTGAAACATGCCCGTGACCAGTCGATAATATGCACAGGCACTAGACTTGATCTTCTGAGAAGATAGTTTCTGATATCGAAGTCGAGATAACTCTTCACGGATTTGCATTTTGATGTGGTCAAGGACTCCACAAAACACGCAGTGCCCCTCCGATCTTGTCACGTCTGATCTCTTACTGTAACCTCTCCTGAATTCCGCCCTCAACATCACCTCTTCGTATTTCTCAAACCCACCCAGTTGCTTGTCCGTTTGAGCTCCTATTCTGAGGCTGAACCATCGTCAGAGTCACCGTGAAGGTTTAGAAATGCAGAATCAAACAGATGCCGCGGAGCGTCTCCGCTCCCGGAAGCCGATTCCCAAGCCGGTACCGGCATACCTGTCCTCAGCAGGCTCGCCTCTGGCTGTCTCTTACGATCTATACAGCTCTATCCAGGCATCTCCAAGAACTCTGTTGGAAGAGTTTGTCATACCGATTCGCTCAGGGCGGGCATGGAAGGCACCGGCAGGGTCCATCATCAGGATCAGCACGCCCGAGGGGCCGCAGGTCGGTGCGCGACACCCCCTTCCTGTTCCGCCCCCCGCCTCCTATAAAGTCCTAGCGAGAATATTTTTTCTCAAGGCGTTGATTAAAATCTGATTCTCTGATATAGGCGACCTGAACATCTGGAATGCACACAACCCCCGGGAGCGCTTCTGGGCCAGCCGCACCAAGCAGCTCCACGCCTCCCACGTTACGACCTACGACAGGTTGTGGTCATGCCTCCCGTACATGCGCCCTCTGGTTACCATTATCTCGGACAGTCTGTCTTGGTACGGCGAGGATGAGCACGGCGGACGAGTCCACGACTTGCTCGGCACCCGCTGTGACCCGTACATCAACACGGTGCTGTCTGGCGGGACGTACGATTTCCACTGCCACTCGAACCTCACGCGAGCTGTGGTCCCATACGGTCTGAACGAGTCTGACATCCACGATGTGATCAACTTGTTTCAGGTCACTGGGCTGGATGAGAAGGGGCGGTACTTCATGAACCCCTGCCCAGCTCAGGCGGGGGACTATATCGAGTTCCTGGCGGAGCAAGACGTGCTCATGGCACTGAGTATGCAACGCTTCTGTCCCTTTTCCATGATCACAGCTGACCACATGAAACTCTTAGGCACGTGCCCCGGCGGTGACCTGTCCCTCTGGGGCTTCGGAAGCGACAGCGAGAAGGACATGATTAAGTGCTGCCGGCCGCTGAAGGTCGAGGTATTTCAGCTCACAGATGAGGGACTGTTGAGCAAGGGAGGTTGGAAGCCTGCTGAGGTCTCCAAGTATCAGGGCAAGCATGGCATGTATGTGCCGGTGGGAGAATACGAAGCCAAGTCGAAGGTGTAGAGGGGACAAAGAAATCATGCTTACGTAATGGCTGGACGACCCGCGTAAACGCGTCGAGAATCAAGCATTTTTCGCGTCTTTCCATACTTGTCCACTGCTTGTCACCACTCAACTCTACGCGCGGCGTCATTTCTGACCCCCCTGATAACTGGACACGGAGACTGTCTATAGGCTTCGGCGTTGTCAATTCATGTTATCGGCGCGACGCAGGGAGAGGTTTCCAAGGAAAAGAATGTCCGCACCAGACCGACTGAATGGCGGCAGTTCGGAGTCTCATTCAGCTCTTATTTGCTCGGTCGAGGAGTTCGTGAAAGAGTATATGTCTCACTACGACGCGTCACACGACTACAAGCACATCCAGCGTGTCCTCAATTTGGCTCAACTCATCTTCGAAAAGGAACGCACCCAAGCAAAATCCGTCTCAGCCGCACAAGGCCCACCAGGTATACCGTATGATGAGACCCTCGTCACGCTCGGTGCGCTTCTCCACGACGTCGGCGACAAGAAGTATCTCCAACCAGGCCAGGACGCAGCCACTTTAGTTCGCGACGTCCTGCTCGAGCGCGGGGCCCCGCACTCGCTCGCGGACAAAGTCCAGGACCTCGTTCTGCACGTATCCTTCTCCACCGAGTCAAAAGACCCTAAGAAGATTCGGAATAAAATCGCTGCCATACCGGAGCTGGCGATCGTTCAGGACGCAGATCGACTAGATGCCATCGGTGCCGTGGGCATCGCGCGGTGCTTCACCTTTGGAGGTGCCAAGGGTCGAGGGGATGGCTTGGATGGGGCCATCGAGCACTTCAAGGAGAAGCTGGAGCTCTTGGAAGGGATGATGAAAACTGAGACAGGGAGAGAACTGGCAAAGGAGCGGACGGAAAGACTCAAGATCTTCAGAGGCTGGTGGGAGAGTGAGAATCAGGGACTGTCTTAGGTGGGCTCACCATGGATAAGAACGAGTCTGCATATTTTACAAGTCGCGCTCTTGCATTGCTTGTTTTGTTACTTGTTATAATCTGCAGTCCCCCCAAGTTCTCACATCTTCGACGTGCTCGAATCTTGCAAATTCGTACTTCTCGATTTCTTCAACTGTCCGTTTCCGACTCTCAGCACCACTGTCCGGATTGGAGGAGTCACTAGTTGACTGGGAAGGACGGGTAATATCCATGTCGAGTCGAGTCAGATCCACAAACTCGGTGATATCCATATACGCAAGGGACTCTTCATCTCTTAATGGTCGCTTCCTGTGCCGCCGAGGTGACTTTGAAGACATAATGAAGCCTACAGGGCTTTGTCTCGGATCGCAAGAGCTGGGTTCTGAACTATGGCGCGAGCCACTAACGAGCCTGACGAGCTTCCCGAGCACCGCTAGTTCCAGCTTCAGTTTGATGGAGTACACAACACCTTTGAGCATGGTCTCGAGAATGTATAGTGAGGCAGCCTCCATACCGAGGAGGCCTAAGTCCATGCTGGAACGAAAGTCAGCCTCTTCCTTGTAGAAATTCGAAGGAAGCGTCGCATACAAAATAATGACACCATTGACTGCGGCCAGCTGCCTCATGGTCGTCCTGGTGTCTGCATGAAGTGACATACGGAGGAGCTTGGATGTTTCGAAGATGTAGATGGTGGACAGGATGACTTCCTGGCAGAAGAAGCCAGTCATTTGAATTTTCTCCATGATGTTGTATCTACATTCAGATAATCAGCTCTGCATACTTTATTTCTGTATCAGATCAGAAGGGCTGTAGGCGTGAGACTCATACCCATTGGCAAACACATCCGTGTTCAAATTCCCATTGGAGCCATATGTAAAAACTGTAGTCAAGGTCAGAAACAGGACCAAGTTTGCTTAGTAGGATCTCAACTGACCCGTCGTCGGTAGATGAAGGATTATCGCATTAATTATAATCATCCACTTCGTCCATATCATGACCCTTTCTCCTTTTCCTCCAACCACGATAAGATGCAGCCGAGACCACAGCACAACGGCCTGGCCTGTAACCATCGGCCACCATCCAATTGTAATCAGCGTGATCGCAAGCCATCGTGTATTCCCAGTCGTGATGTCCAAAAGGTCGAGCATAAAACCCCATGAGTAGAGTATGGTAGCCAGTCCCGAGACGAGCAAGGAATAGAAATAGAGTCCCCGGTATTTCTGGAAGGTCAGGAAGACCATCACCATGAGCTCGACGGCATTGTATGTGGCGAGAATCGTCACCGACACTATGAAGATCCACATTGACGGCGGGAAAAGCTGGTCGGTGCAGTCATAGTAGCCTTTGGGATCAGGTGTTATTCCGGCACCCGGTGCCAACCAAGAAGTTGATCTTTTGAGGAGGAGCGGAGACATTTCGCTGCTGATGGCAGTCGACGGACTGACGAATAGTGACCTTGTTCGGTGACGATAGCACTCAGGTAGACTTATGCGGCGATATGAGAGGCTCTGATCGGGGCTTGTCGCCCTGGTGTTTCCAAGCTCCTCATCGTACGACCTGGTAGGCCGAAGATGTCTCGTAGTCTACCCAGTGTTGCTGGTGCACGAACCCTTTGCTCAGCATTGCTCGTGTGGACGTCTTTGGAACGACATTGGTGTTGATTACATTGCCAACAGCCTCGATGGTTGTTGACTGCCCGAGTAAGGGTGGTGTGGCGAACAAGTTCAAAGAAGATCCACTCGGGCCTGGTGACCGACCAAGACTGGGCCGATGAAATCCTTTTGTATCGGCCTCGACATGTCTCACGAGATGGCAATACACCGCCCACCTGCAGAGATCGTCACGGGCACACCGACTCGGTGCATTTTCCTGCCCACGATTTTGCTCCCACCGACCAGTCATTCTGCGGGAGGAATGGCTTAGGGTGGTGCAGAAGCTGCGGTACAACACCGAAGCTGATGGCGGATTATTGATCGACTTTCAGCTTACGGCATTCAGCATTTGTTCCCATGGCACAAGCCAACCACATCTTCGAATGAGGAAGATCCCGCTCTTCCGTCGATCTGACAAGCCGCTCTACGCTATTTAAGGGTCTTGGGGCTTTCTTGTCGTTGCCTTGGGTACCTAAGATCTGCGTTCAGAATTCTCGTTCGTGCCAAAATAGACATAATAGTCACCAATCGTCAGCTAAACGTTTCTAGAATGCATAGTGTGTTAGGTAAGCCCGAAGAAGCGAGCTCATACCATGAGGTCTCCACTGAATATTGATCCCACCTGCAGGACCTCGGGAGGTGCAGCTTCCCCCTCCCCCTTTCCCCCTTCTAAATGTTTAGGCCTCCTTTTATTTTCTTCTAGTATCTGATTTTGCACAGCTCTGCATGTTTCTCTATGCGTGCGTTACTTCACTCGAAATGAGCTTCTCAGCATAATGAAGCAGTCCGCAGTACCTAGGTAGGTATTTTGCTTGATCCGGCCACATGTTTCAGTTGGCGTGAGCAGTATAGGTAGGCCACAGTGTGAACAGCCGCCTACGAGTGCTAAATATTAAAGTAGCCAAATAAGTTGTCAATTGCCAGGTGGTACGTTGAGTTACGAGCTACCTAGGTACATGCAGGTGAGGTGGTCGTGTGTAAGAAGAGACTCGGGGCCGGGGCTTTGATCAATCCGAAGCTTGCGCTTTGAACTCCAATCGCATGGCGCAACAGGTGAAACGGATGACGACTCGTTGGTTACCTAAAGTCATGCAATCATCGCTTTCTCGACGCCTTAATAGCTATGACAGCAGTTGAATCATGAGCATAAGCTGTCTCTCTCTTCTTGCACTGCGACAATTCTGAGCTTCATCAGAATTGAACAAACATTGAGAGTCTAGTAACCAACACTCAACAGCGTTTACCGGACCAACCTTACCGGACTCTTCGGATCTGACCGCTGCCCAGGCCTTGACGTCACGCCTGGTTCTTTATCCCACCGCCCAAGACCGGCTCGTCAACCACTTGCCATTCTTCGGAGGCTTTCCTCGTTGCTTTCCCTGCTCATAAGCTCCATCTCAAGATGAAGTCTGCTACGCTTTTACCCTTGGCCGCCGCAGCCACTGCTTTTGTCGTCCCCGACGCTCACGTGTTCGCCGAGCTTCCGGTTCATGAGGAGCAGCCTCACGACGACGTCTCGTGGCTGGACTGGCTACCATCAGCTGATGCGGTCACAACCTCGGTCCACGACTTTGTCGACACACTGTCGACGGGCATTGGGGATGCCGTATATGATGTCAAGGCGAAGTTCGAGACCGAATTGGAATCCATCTTCGACGATGATGACGAGGACTTTGGTATCGACGTCGCAGATAGGCCCCATCACGGGCACAAGCGGTCCAACTTGACCATCTACCAGCTCATCAGCGAAAGCAAGTATACCACCAAATTCGCGAAGCTGGTCGATGAGTACGACGACATTGTTCAGCTGCTGAACAGCACCTCGGCGAATTATACTCTCTTCGTTCCCGTGGATGAGGCCTTCAAGCACATCCCCGAGGATAAGAAGCCCCCCAAGGAATTCGTCGAGGCCGTGCTGAAATACCATATTGGGCTGGGCCTGTACCCTGCCGGACGGGTGCTTGTAACTCACACACTACCCACCGCCTTGGATGAGCCACTGCTTGGTGATAAGCCCCAGCGTCTCAGGACGAGTGTGGGTCTGCTCTCAGGTGTCCGGGTGAATTTCTACAGCAAGGTGATCGCTATTGACATTGTACGTTCCCCTACATACCTAGGTACCTGACTACACTGCCCAAGGCTAATACGGATGTCACAGGGAGCCAAGAACGGTGTCATCCATGCTGTCAAGAGCCTCTTGGTGCCGCCGCCCTTCGTCGGTCGTGAGCTCACTCTCTTCCCATCAAGGTTCTCGACTTTGCTCCTCGCATTCGACAAGACGAACTTCACCGAGTTCATCCACGGAATCAAACTAACAGGCAGCACCGTCTTTGCCCCCGATAACACTGCTTTCGCGAAGCTCGGCCCTGCTGCCAACGCCTTCCTTTTCAACACAAAAAAAGGTCTGGGTTATCTCAAGGCAATCCTCAAGTACCACGTCGTGCCCAATGAGGTCGTCTACTCCGATGCGTACTACTCCGATTCCGACTCCGAGGCTCGTGACGACGTCGGTCGCGGCCACTATCACCTGGACGTGCCCACGTTGCTTGATGAGAAGAACATCGCCATTGATGTCGCAAGGTTTGGAGGTATCATCCGCGTGAAGCTGAATGGATACATTCCCATCAAGGTGCAGGATGCTATTGCGAAGAACGGGGTCATCCACCTTCCGAGCCGCGTCCTCATCCCACCCCACAAGCATGACAAGAAGAACAGTGAGGATTTTGGCGAGGACATCAGCGTGGAGGAGTTGATCGAGAGACTGGGTGATTATGTTGAGGAACCCACCGAAGGTGGTCAGGATACCAGAGTTGAGATTGAGCTTTGAGCACACATGTACGAGACATCCTCGACTGAGAATCTCACGGTCTATATTGCAGCATAACGAATCTGGCATGGAAAAGTAACAAATTATCTGGATAGGAGCATATTGGGAACGAGCCGCAGTATTATCTAAATGTTACAGTTTCCGAATACGCAGCAAGACTACGTCGCAATCATAACTCAGCGGTTCACGCTGAGACTCCACGTTGAACAGACACCTTGTTCATGCTCTTCTTGTTCCCCCCCTTTGGCTAGGAAAGGCTTGGATGGAGGCAGATGAGTATCTTCTAGGCCGACGCTTTTTTCGTCCCTCATCGAGGCAGTGAAATATTCCCTCTTTTTGTCAGGTGTATACATCCGCTCCCATGACTTTCTTGCGGTGGCCAACAACTCGACGACAACGAGGCAATGGGACTTACCTTTCAGTAATTCATGCTGCTTTCAACTCCCGACTGCCAATGCGTAGTAATAATGACTGCGGTAATGGGTGGCCTGACCCGCGACAACCCTCACATTTCAAGTTGGACTTCTGAAGGATTGCGTTTGGAAGGTTGAGCTACTTGAAGAAATGTTTATCATTGAAGGCCCGTGAGAGCCCGTGGAATAATGCGTTTCTCACCTGAATTTGAGTGCGCGTGAACCTCTCAATAAGAGCTTTGCCGGGATAGTATTCGGTCATGTGGGGAAAAATATACGTACTATATAGGTCTGTAACCAGTGCACGCACTGGCGAATTCGCTTTTGCATATTCTCCTCAGGTCACGACTGTATGACCATAGTTCAGATTGTGCGAGATAATGAAGTCTACCTATACCAGCCTGCGCCCTCCGTCCGAGAAGAGGACTAACCCAGTCACAGCGTTGTCTTTCATTATGTACAAGTATGCTTCGGCAATGTCCTCAAGGTCGCCCAAGTCTGTTGGTAAGTGTCTCGGCCTCGTACATCTCGACCTGTTCTCGCATAAGCTTTTTTCACCAGCATGTCTGTCGCGACTGGTACTGCAGAGACGATGTTCACACGAATCGGGGCAAGATCAGCGACCAAGCCGCCCTCGAGCGAGGTAGCAGCCATCGCGGGAACCGCCCAGCCTTTCACCGGCTTGTGTCCGCTGCATCCGTTCGTGAACGTGAGGGAACCCTCAGCGGAGGGAACGAGGAGGTTCCCAGCGGCGAGCGTCCTGGCTAGGATCGTCGACGAGAACGCGCGCAGACGCATCGACGAGTAGATGTCCTCGGCCGTGGTGTCGGACAGAGCGGGCACGGGGTAGGCGTCATCCGCGGTGAAGACGACGTGGTCGATCTTGTGTGTCTCGTTGTCGGTGGCCTTGTTCAGCAGGTCCTCGAGACGTGACGCGAGCGAGTCGAGCTCGGCCAGGTCACAGTGCGCCGTCGTTATCTGGCCGTCTTTGAATATGTCGGCATACGAGGTTCCCAGCTGCTGCCCGACAGCACGCTCAAGCCTTTCAGGGTGTGACCCAGATAAGATGACGCTGGCGCCATTCTCAATCGCCGCTTCAGCAACGGCGAAGCCAAACCTGGAGCTTCCGCCAAAGATAAGAATATGCTTGCCATGAAGTTTGTGGATGTACATGAATGTCGACATGTTCTTAGCGCAGACTGGGGTTGCAAGCAGAGTCTTTTGTATAGCTAAACAAGAACAATAATGGTTAGTAGGTTAACAGAGAACTACCGATCTTAGAACTCTAAATGTGTCCGGTTCGTAAGGGGTTGTGAAGGTAAACGGTCATAAAACCCACAGCCCACCCAGAATACTTTCCAAATTCCTCCTCGCTCTAAATAATGCGCATTGTCGTGTAATGCCTCTGCTGTCTCCAAGGCTGATAATCCTGTGAAGATGAGCAGGGTACCTAGTGTTATCAACGCAGCATGTCCTCAACCAAGTACCTAATACGACTATACTTAATGGAAAACTTGGGACCCCCGATCTCCCCTGAATGAGCTACTAAATACTTTGATAATGTTCACGACGTTTTGGTTAATATATGACTATATATTTGAAGGAGGAGAATATTTAGGTAGAGTGCGTGCCGTAGACGAGACCACGATGTCTTCGCTTCGTTATTGCGCGTCCTACGCACTTGCCGCCAGAGCCCAGAACCGAGTATTTCTGACTTTTGCCTGTCGTCGAGTGATGAATAGCATGTGTGCCAGAAAATATCTTCCACATGAAGTCAAATAGAGAGATAATGTTGCGCACCAGATATATGACGCTGAATATCCATGAGAAAGGTGCTAATAAAAAAGTTCATTGGTCTGTCGGACAAGGACGTGGGTAAATCATCTCGGCCAACCCATCAAGTCAACAAATAGAAAATCGGGCATAGGACATCGCGTACTGCATCTGCCATAACTCCCGGCCCTTCCAAAGGCAGCCACCTAAATCTCACGGAAAAGCGGCTACGAAAATGATAGTTCCGGGCCCAAATAGTTGAAAAAGCTTATTCCCGCATTGCATTGATGGATTGCTCCGGCATGACTACCATCGAAGTGGACCAAGAGTTGGCAAGTTGATGGACTATATATCGGTCTTGGAGTCGGTAGGTAAGAAAAGATGCTGCCTCCCCCCGGTTCAAGATTCAGTCTGCGCTTAAGTAGGATGCTTCATTGGCTGAAATAAGCGCGTGCGTGGTGTGCTCCAAGCGCGCACATGCAACCGCGAAGCTTCAAGCCATCTCCCATTTATAGAAAATCTTGGCGGGCATACCTATATAAATAGTAAGCCTGCAAGAATCGCCCCTCGGGCTTCTCTTTCGACCAAACACAGGACACAACCAGGTCAATATGGCTGAACTCGACCAAACTATTCCCATTTATCGCATGAGCGGCTTCACCACGAGCAACAAGGATATTGACCCCTTTGAATGGTTCTCACTCGACTTTTGGTGCAATGGGAAGGCGTTTTCCGTCAACGTCAAGTCTGAAGGATTTCAGCGACTCGCCAGGCCGAGAGAAGGAGTTCCATGAGATTCTGAATACTCTATTATCAGAACATAACACCTCCTTTCCTAATGAAGCAATACTCGATGACGACTCGGCAGACGACGACGAGCACCATGATGATCAACTTACTGAAGTTGGCGACTCAAGTCAAACTACGGACATGCGCCGTACACGGGGCTCCGAATCAACAGAAATGAGCATAATCGGTCGCTTCGAATGGGTTTTCAGGCCTTGTGCCACCGAGATTGAACGTGTGGCGCCTCGACCAATCATCGAAAATGGCGGCAAAGTCACTCTAGAGTATTTCTACAACTCGCAGCGTTTCTCTGTCCGACTGAGCGCCGTTCAAGAAAAGCTATTTCCGGAGTTCCAGAGCGATAATATGGAAGACGAATGTTTCCCCGATAACTCTAGCGATGAATTCGGGTATTGGAAGGCAAAGACCACGTTCCTTATCTTCTCGACGAGCGAGGTCGAAGTATTACCTCCGGATGGCAATGCAAGGTACATTCTCATAGACGAACCTACCTATGTTTGCGTGCAAAACTGCCGCTTGTACTTCAAAAAGGCGGATGACGACCTTCAAGGTCTTGTTATGGAGGAGGTTGGCAAGTACGAGAAAATAAAAGAAGCGAATTTCGCATCAGAGGTTCGCACGTCGTGTTTATACGGTATTGTGGTAGATGATCAAGATCGCATCGTCGCATTGCTCTATGAAGATATTGGAGATGCTACGCCTCTTGATTTTGAAGAAGTCATGTTGCGGAACGGGAGACTCCTGGCGTTTTACGAAAGCGATGGATGGATCAGATCCAGTACACTCTCGAGATGCTTCATAAAGCCGGGGTTATTTGGGGTGATGTTAAGGCAAGAAACGTCCTAGTGGATGGGCATGGTCGTGGTGACGATTGGATTATCGACTTTGGCGGAGGCTACACAGAAGGCTGGGTGGATCGTGAAAAGTCTAATGCCGTGGAGGGTGATTTGCAAGGCCTTGCAAGAATTATCAATTTTCTGGAGACCGGAGAACAAATATATTGATGTATCAACCTATGGAGCTTTGCTGTTTTCTCACGGAACGCAAATCCCTCCCGTCGCTGTAACATTATGTAAAAGATCTCAGCCTGACTCCTGAACTTCCAATGAGTGTCTTGCATGTTGTGGTTGAAAATTACATGGCTTGTACGCTTAAATCGTACGACGAAGATCCCCTCAAAATCAACCAACACAGCCAGGATGTTAGATAGCTCAAAATGATCTCTTTAAGATGACTATTGTTTCAGATAATTCATCGTGCAAGTCACGAGGAACCTTCTGTGCCACCAACAAGCGCAGCGTGCAACTCTATAGGTCATGGGACACAGAACCAGACCTAATCCCTGGCCTAGTATTTACAGAAACAGCCACATCGCCTTCTGTTCATCCATACATCTACAGCTGTGCCTCTTTTGCGTGGCTTCCAGAAGCGGCAAACTTCATGATAAAAGAGAACATGGGTTCGTAGACTGGCCGGCGGGCCAACTTGGTCCCATAATGCAAGGCTTGTGACCTGTCTATCTGGCGTGCAAGAGCTTTAAGCTACCGTCAGCTGTTTCGTGTACGGTCACGACCACTGGATGTATGTATAGACATTTAAGACTCAAATACTAAGAACTATTTCAATCGTTCAGATTTTTTGTTATATAAAGGAAACACCTAGACCGGGTAATTAGGAATGGATGATGAGGCTCAGGAGGGAGACATTATTAGACATCCCGAGGCATATCTCGCCGGCACAACAAGACTTTAAAACACGCAAATACTCAACATATCTATTATCGAGAAGTACTCTCTGTCCTGAAATCATATGTCACCGAACCACTAGAATCTATACGTGTAATCATCCGAGATCAAAGCTATCAGATTCTCGACGTTGCGATAGGGCAAGACGGCAAAACAGAAGGGGCGCTGACGGAAAACTTCTACACTGCAGAGAGAGGTCTCGCAGTGGGACGACTGTGATTGACAGAAGTAGACACTGTGGCAGGCCTGAATGTCATATTCAATCCATGATAACATCTACTGGAGGCTGGATCTGCTGTCGATGTGACAAGCCGGCAAATCGTGGCGAACAATGCAGAGGTCCTCCTAATCGAACCCCCCCCCCTCTCAAAAAATATTTAGGACTTTCCCGTGTCCCCGTGCAACCACCATTGTTGTAGGGCGTGCCGACCTCAGCCTTCTGCCTCGCGGCGTCGGAGGTGAAAGAAGGCATTACGCCCTTCTGCGTTGGCTGTGACAGATGTCAGAACCCGAGCTGGACTCGAAACATGCGGGTTTACTGTAGGGAATAGGGGTAACGCATTCTGTGAAAAGATTTGGTAGCGCTGGTCGCGGGTATATTGCGTTGGATACTTGAAACCTAAAGTTGTTTATGTGTAGAGAATGATGGATTCGACCGACAACCGTATTGCAACTCGGGTCTCTAATTTTGTTTTTGTTTTTAATTATATTAATTTCAGGTTCTCAGCACTGATTTAAATTCGTAATCCATCTCATAAATCACCAATAATATCTGTTTAAATAAGCATGATCAGCCAGAAAGCAGGGGCAAGAAGGGACGCATTCCCGACAACTACCTTGGAAGAGAACCAACTCTCTTGTCACGAACTCTTGACGAAATATTCGGCAAGTGATTGCCTTATGCTGTACCACAGAGTTGCATCCCTATTCGGTCATGCTGTAAGTGGGTGACTATTAGCATTTGGGGGGGGGCGGTGTACGGAGATATCGCGGAGTTGTGGGCTGGGTGCAGAAAAGAGATCGTGCACTGTGCAGGGCCAATATTGAATCGAGGAACGGACACGGATCCAATAATCTCGTGGATACTCTTCTTTTGAATCTTTAGCAGTCCTTGTCCGATGAGAAAGATAGCATCGGATAGACGAGATAGGAGAGGTTGTTGCGGCTCTTCTGGGTGAGACGCATGATCCTGGTCAGCATGTGGCCGGAGCCGGGCCGGAGCCCAATGTTGCTCTGACGGATAAATCTCGCGTCGGCTGCCAAATTCCAAAGATCATCCTATCGTCCTACCTCCCACACCAGACTCGGAACGGAGTGAGATCTAAAGCAACACGTCAATATGGCACCAGAAGCAGGGCAAGATGAGGCAGCGCAGCCACTTTTGGTCGATTCCAGGCGCGAGGCCGCCACCAGCGACGTGACGTATGGAACTGACGCCCCAGCCGTCTATGCGGAATCCGTCGCTGGTGCTGTGCCGAGAGACGCCCGGGGCACTTTCCAACGCAACTTGGGCACTCTAGATGCCTTCGCCATTATCATTTCCATTGTCATTGGCAGCGGCATCTTCACATCTCCGGGGTCTATCGATACAAATGTTCCCTCGCCTGGCCTGGCTCTGGTGATTTGGCTGGTGGGTGGCATGCTTGCGTGGACGGGAGCGAGCACTATGGCGGAACTCGGAACCGCCATTCCAGGAGAAGGTATGTTGAGATTCCTGCTGTTCTGCGGCAATGAGTGCTGAATATCATTGCAGGAGGTGTGCAACCGTATCTGAAGTACATCTACGGTGACGTCTGGGGCCATCTGGCCGCGTGGACGTGGGTCGTGGCTATCATGCCAGCGACGTTGGCCATCCTTTCTATAGTGTTCGTCGAGAGCATCTTCTCGGCAGCGGGTGTGACGGACCAAGCCGCGAGTATATCCCACAAGTTGCTATCGGTCTTCATTATGGTCATCATGAACCTGGCGAACTCGATCAGCACCAAGGCCAGCACCCGACTGAACAACTTCTTCGTCACAATCAAATTCATCAGCATTTTTGGAGTTGTTCTTGCCGGTATCGTGGTGCTGATCATTTCGTTGGCTCACCCGGACAAAAATGTCGGCGGAGGCGACTGGCGGAAGAAGAACTGGTTTGCCGATCGAGATACCGTTGCACCGGATGGGGCCATCACCCACTGGCAGGATGTCAGCACTTGGGAGCTCCTAGGCCACTTCTCTGCGGCTCTTTACGGGGCTTTATGGGCTTACTCTGGCTGGGAGAAGGGTATCTATGTTTCTGCAGAGCTGTCGGACCCGGTCAAGCAACTGCCTCTGGCTATCAACACCGCAGTTCCAACCATTATATTCTGCTTTCTCGCGACCAATGCAGCGTATTATATCCTGCTACCCTGGGATGTTCTTTCCACTACAGACAGTGTCGCAGTGGTATGTTTTGTCCGAAATTCCCGGGAGAAACCCCCATGATACTGACATTCTCACCACAGACCGCCATTACTCGACTTCTTGGTCAGGGCTTCGGTGTCGTGGCTGCCGTCTTTATCTGCCTGGTCGTAGCCGGATCACTGCTAGGCAACTCTTTCGTCGCAGGTCGTATGGCCGTCGCCGCGGCGAACGCAGACTGGCTACCCGGATTCTTCGCGACGGTGGGGCGAGTTGGTCCAGCTCGATCTCAGCAAGACGACGACTCCACGAAATCGAACTCAGACGCCCCCATTCGCGCTATCCTCCTAAATACCTGTCTATCTACGCTGTTCATTTTCCTGGGTAACTTCCGCTCCCTCGTCACCTTTAACGGACTAGGAGAGTATACGTTTTTCTTCCTGACGGTGCTGGGAGCTTGCATCTTGCGTTTCCGCGAGCCCAACCTTTACCGGCCTTATAAACCGGTCCTCCTTATACCTATGGTGTTCACCATCGTGAGCGGTTTTGTTCTGGTGAGAGGAGCCGTGTTCGCACCTACTCAGGCCTTGATTTTGCTTGTCGTGTGGATATTGGGCTCGTTGTTCTACGTGGCTCGGAGGCAGAGGGCGGCAAGGCGGCGGCAGGAGTAAAGGTCGTTTACAAAGCGTCGAAGACACAAACATCACCACGGGCCAAGACACATCAATGACAAGACAGCTTCACTCTACTATCAGATCATTTCGAAGCATGTCAACGCCTGTGTAGCCAGCCCTCTTACAGGCCTATTGTCCACCATGATCCGGATTCTTTTGCCTCTCCCGTCTGACGTGGTCCCACATTCCCAGCGCAGAGACAACCGCCGCATAATTAAAAGTGTCACCGAGCTCGCCCGAAACACCTGAGTTTAGGAATCGGAACTTCATAGCCTCTTTCTTACTCTTGTATCCATCCGCCCAGACTGCCACGACCTCCCGACCGTCACTAGTCTGGCCTCCACAAGCCGCAGTCGGCGTCGAGTCTACCCTGACCAACTTCCACCCAGCCGCAGTGCCTCCTATCAGATCACCAACCTCCTCACCAAACGTATGCCGCCACTCAAAGTTCTCCACCCTCCCCCGGCCAACCGCCACAGAGAACTTATGCACCGGGAAGATCTCCAACATTGCAGCCCTGACTTCGACCTTCACATTCTTGCCATCATCGTCGTCCAGTGACCCAGATCCAGCTGGAGGGACGAAGACATCGAAATCATGGCTCTTCGTCGGGTTAAGCGTTGCATCCTTGACCATGCCGATCCGGGGACCGTCCTTGGTCGGGCCTGAGTGCAGGACGAGCGCCGGCCGGCCAAAGAGGGTGAATTTGGAGTGGATCCGAACAGCGAATAGCGGATGGTCGCGGTCGACACCCATCTCCATCGTGTAGCCGAACGTGGCCTCGAAGTTTCGCGCGAAGAGGGTCCATTCTTGTGGGAATTTGACGGGACCGCTGTCTTGCGGGTCGAATATTGCTGCGTCGCCCATCGTGATGGTGGCCTGGGTCCGGGTGTATGATCGTCTCGTCTGATGGCACCGCTGGTTCGAGTGGCGCGGTACAAGTCGCTTTAAGCATGCCCGAAGTGGTTTTCGTTGGGAGCCCTTGAGGCTAATAAGTGTCCTATTTCTTGCCAGTCGCTGGTACCTAGCTACGGAAAAGGGGTTTAATGCGCGAGTCAGGCTCGGACCATGATGGGGGTCCTGCAATATCCACTATTCGTCCATGCGAGGAGAAGAAGCCAACAGAGTCGGAGTCTTGTACAACAACTTCGAGCTGGAACTTGACTGTGGTTCTTCCGGATCATCTGCGGCAATGGCCGTCGGACTACGCAGCGTGGCAGGGGCTGGTAGCGTTGGTAGCATATTGACCGCCGGTACTCTGCGACCCAAGAACGAATGGTGGAGAAGGACCGGGACTCAGCTTCGACGTCTGTGATAGACAGCTCAGGCAGTTGGTATCGCAGGCTGCTTCGAACGAAGGCCTGGATCACACACAGGTTGCCTTCAGCCGCCGGGACCCGCAACGTCCGGTACCAGACGATGTGTTGTTCCAGGAGCTATCGACGAATCAGCAGATGTCACATGCATGTTATCAACGCCAGGGCGCGGCTTACAGTTGGACGTTTGGATGTCATCGACGTCGTCGGGTGCACTGGCAGTCGCGAGAGACATCGCAGTGGCCATAGCACATTCACGCCCGTACTCTAAATCACAGAGAAAGGTCGAGTGTTGTATGAGGTGATAGAAGTGGTGGGCTAGGTGTCATTAAGTGCCTCGAGCGTCCGATGACGAAGATCCAGGCAGCAGCGACTCGGTGCTCACGCTCGCTTCTTTCGGATCCAACGAGGCACTGGCGTTGGACTGGCTGAAGTTGTGGTCCTCAATGATGGTTGGCTCACCAACGACATCGACGTCTTGATTGTTTACTCGCACCCCACCCCCTTCTCTCAGCCTGTATCTTCAAAACACATCATGCTGTCGAAGAAACTATAGGGTTTATCCATCTTGTCCAATGTTGGTATATATCATTCCTCTCCTTTTCAAAGAGGTATACACAAGCTTGTTGCCCTTCATCCATGCTGTAGTTCTTCCAGCCCTGACATGACTTCTTCTAGTTCGCTATGGTAAACTTCCACATCATGTGTCTCGAGCTTGTACTCGTTGATCAGCCGGCTCTTCAGGATCAAGAATATCTTTGTAGAGTCATAGTTAGGAGTCTCTCTCTCATGAACCACTTTACCAGACTTGATGGATGGTTCCACGCCGGTAGCGCTACATTTGGAAGCAAAATGTACTTCGAAATCACCCCCCCCCCCCAACATGATTAACAAAAAGCAATTGGGCAAGAAAGGTTTGAAACGTACCTTGGGAAAGATCTTGCTAGGTAGAAGCCCAGTGACCTGCAGCTCTCTACGGTCCACAAACTTACTGGTGAGCCTGTCCTGAGGTCCGCATATCTTCATACTACCTTCGTTTGCAATAGTATCCAAAGCGAACATCAACCGATCCTGAGTGTCGCGTCGAATTTTTTTCTCCAAACCCTGGGAATGATAATCACAGCTACCCACGGCTACCTAGGTAAGTTCCTGTCAGCTGTTGTGCTGTGGTTGTGTAGGGAGAAATGAGACTTACCCTGTGAGCCGATTTCTTCCACCTCACCGGCCACATCGCAGCCCACGATTTTTCGCCTTCGTTGTAGTGAAGACATGCTTCTATTCGGTCTGTCTGAATTCAGATCTTGGTAAATTTGTCGCGGACTGGCAGGACGGCCACGTCGGTCCTTGCCGTACTGCCGGAGCCGTCTGCTACGAGCGCCCGGCATTCATTCTGGGGTGGCTATCGTGGTAGCGTAGTATCTACTATTGGGAAAGAGAGATCCTCAGGACATAGTCTGGGATGATAAGTTTCTCAGTATGAAGTTTGGCAACAGAACCATCTGGAAACTCTGGGTCGAGTACTGGGTGATGTGAATGTGGTCTCCACTTCGGGGAGAGGACTATGGCCTGGGTCTACCTTAATGTATTTATATCCAAGAAATGACGCGATTGGAATATGAAGATCATTTGCGAGATGACCCTTTCGAGTTGCCAGGCTGTCCACCTTGCTACGTAAGGTTCGTTTCTAGCTTCCGAGTTGCAACGCCATTCCAATAATCTCTCAGATCTCTTCAGCAACAGCGCCGCTTGATCAACCGGTAAGTTGACACTCGTGGCTTGGACAAGAGATATACCAAATTCTCGCTAATGCTTTCTGAGCTAAACCTCACGCGGGCTGAAGCGGAAGTGCTGTAGGAGTTGCTGGAACTCATGGCTGCGAAGGACAGACTCAGTTTCGTCGCCTGTAATAGACAGCTCAGGCAGTCGGTAACTCAGACTTGAAGTCCTGTACTCTAAGTCACAAGGACAAGCCGCAGAAGGGTGTGTGCTTCCAGGAAGTATCGTTAAAAAAGAGGAGATATCAAACCCGGCACCATGCAACCGACCTGATGTTTTGATGGGAGATGATCTTACAGGCGACTATCCCACAGAAAATTGTCCTACGGGAGGTTGGTTTGTGGAATATTGCTCCTTTCCTCGACCGTCCTACCAGACGATGACTCGGCTACTCAGTTTGGTGTAGTACGTTCCGTTGACGCCGCGTGGCTGCCGCTGTACGACTTGGGCACCGCTTAGTTGTGACAAATTGAACACTCAACCATCTACGGAACGCCGCAGGTGGATGTCCGTCGAGAAGATACTGAACGAATTTTCACCCACGGCCCAAACAGTCCTGTACTGGTACAGTGAAAGTATCGGAGCCCGTCACGGTATCGATCGAAAGATGGCGCCTCCATTACGGGTGCCGCGGCGGGAGTGAAGTTGCTGTGTTCGCGTGCGAGGCTGGGAACCCCCACCTCCGTACGCCCTCCTACCCTTCAGGACCACGTATGAGGGAGGCAAACAAGTCGTCAAGTGACTATGTTCCGGATATCCGAGTATGTCCGACATCAAACAGGTGGCGCGACTGTCAGTTTGGAAGCGAGTGGAACCTCAGATGAGCATCGAAGGCTACACGGAGGTGCCTCATTTCGATGTCTTCAGGTATTGAACGGACTGGAACAACTCGCCACTCGGTCTAGATTCTTACGAATGTGCGTTCATCTGGACTCTCTAATCCAATTCGAGTTGGGCTGGCTGCAAGTCACGGAGGTCGGCGCCGTTGGTAAAGGTGTTGTAGCATGAAGACGTGTGCACATGACCCGTATCTGCACGAAGGAAATTGGAAGATGCCCCAATACTCAGGAGACCATTTATGATGTTTGTTCATGAAATTCCTCATGAGGCCTAGAGCCCATCACTGATGCACATCAAGTCGTGGAATACGTTTGAGCACCGGCACCATATTAACCGGTCGGCCGCTTTCCAGTGCACCGTACTCGAAAGCTTGCCTTGATTTCTACGAGATCGGGTGGAAATATCTCGGTGGATCTCGGATTCGGTAGAATGGACCATTAATGTGGTTTGCTGCAATCAAGGCCTGCCTTTGTCGCAGTAGTCTTTTGTGTGGAGTGATGATGGGCTCTGGCATGAAATGCTGCACCCTTATCAGGTTTTGCGTGCGCGGCAAAATACACTCACAGACATTGTATCGTGACCTAGCATCTGACCAGACATTAGAGCCATCTTCGAGTACCGGTGGGATCGACTTCGCAGAACCCTCTTTTTTAAGTCCCGAGACAGCGATCGACTTTGCATGCAGGGGGGCACACACCACGGGAGATGCTCGAATGTTGGGCATCGAACTCCACGAAGTGGTATTGTGGATGTGAATGCAGCAATCTTTCTTGAAACGTAACGGTCGATATCGGCGCTCTATAAAATTGAATGGCCGACCTTCCTGATTTGTGCGGCTGCACGATGGGTACCGGCCAGAATTGTCCAGATCGGCCACGGCCCGGGAGAGGAAATCACACGCAGTGCCGCCACCAGCAGCAGCTCGCCTGGGAACACCTCGCGTGGTCACAACGCCGCTGCACAATATCCGGAACCACCCGTGCTAGGCCTCGCTTTTCAATAATCAAGAAATCCATCCCTCCTGATAAGTCTGTTATGGAGTGTGGTGGCTCTCGCGCCCCATCTGCGGCGTTTCGGCTACCGAAAGAGGAACCTCAGAGGCGTCGCTGAGAGGGGTAGCGCGGCATTCCTCTGCGTCGCAACAAGCGTGTAGGTGTCTCTCGCGTATGCAAGTCATCCCATCCTGCCAAAAAGGGGCTGGACCGAAGGTGTGTGGTCCCCCGTGGGGGTTGTCACAATTGCGGCCTGCAGGCATATCCAAGTAGCCTCAACACACGTATCGCAGCATCCCTCGGGTTCCTGCTCACCCCGCGCTTGGACGTTGTTCGTGAGAGTACAAGACCATGCGAAGGTTCTCTTCCACCCGGTCTCGAGCTTGGACCTTGTCTCTGATGGAGCCTTGACCCTAGATCTGCTGGATCACCAGGTGTCTTGCACCGGTCCCACAAATATCTGCTCGACAACAGTCGTGGAAGACAGACCTACCATGTTTCGACTTCCCATAGTCAAATCCGGGCAGGTAGCCTTGTTGTCTTGCTCGATCGTGTTCGCTGTCATACCGACCGTGGCCGTTATATTGAGATTAGTAGCTCGACGGATAGCAAACCGGCGGCTGGATGCGGCAGATTACCTGATTTTTTGTGCCTGGGTTTGTCCTGTCCTCCCTTCTGCAATCATCGGACTGTGGGATGTTGGCCACTAACAACTTTGGTAGCTCATGACGATTGCCCTGGCCATCTGCTGTGTCCTTGGTAAGTGCTCGCACACTCGGAGCAGAGACGTCTTCGCTTTCGAGAACAACGCGGCTGACATGTATACCGCAGAGGTTTTCTACGGTGGATTCGGATGGCACCGGGTAGATGTGGTCGATGAGTTCAGTCAACAGGTCATCACAAACTATCACATTGTCAGTTCATAGTCTCGTTTTCTCTTTCTTTTCACGCATTTGGGGGCTGACTCGGATTTCAACTCAGATCACCCTGCCCCTCGAGATATTTTGGACCTTGAGTATCAGTCTCTCGAAGCTGTCTCTTCTCACCCTCTACGTCAAGGTCTTTCCTGTCTCTCGTTTGACCATCGTGTCAAAGGTCACCTGGGTCGGGATTGCCCTACTTGCCGTCTCGGGGGCTTTGTGCACGCTCCTCATTTGCCAACCAATCCAGTTTAACTGGGATCTGACCCTGCCGGGAGGACATTGCGGCAGCCAGAAGACAGTGTTTGGCATCTATGGGGTCCTCAACCTCTTCACCGATTTGATGGTTTTGGGGTTGCCGATACCAAGCCTGGTGGGGCTGAAGTTGCCGACTCTGAGGAAGGTCGGGCTGGTCGCTACATTCGCAGTAGGATTTCTGTGAGTGCTTCTATTCGGCCTGGAACTCTTCCGATGTGAGGGAAAGCTGACACCTGTTCTCTGTGAAGGACCTGCATTGCGTCGGTCATCCGATTGGTATTCCTCACCAGCATGGACTACCTGGATATCACCTACAGTGGCATCCCATTCCTGCTTATGTCCGTCGTCGAGCCCTCCCTGGCAGTGACGCTTGCCTGCGTGCCCCTATTACGACCACTCTTGGGGAGAGGAAATTCTCGATACTCCGCGACGGGAACGAGAGAAAATGCCGTCAGCTTATCCTTCCGTGGTCTCAGCACGCGCGAGAGCGAAAACAAGAGCAACCGGCGGGCTTCGAGAAGGGCGAGGGAAAGATCATCTTGTCCATCTGTGCCGGCTGAGATGCTACAATACCAATATGAGATGGGATTGTCCAAGGAAGCCATGCCAATCGATGTCCAGGAGCTCATGCCGACGGCGAATGAATACCACTACCAGGCGGAGATTTCTACAGGCCATGATTCAGACAGGAGCTCAAGGGGCAAGGCTTGTTGCGATGACACGGATATCTCGCCGGTGTCGAACATTATCGTCAAGCAGGAGTGGAGTGTTTCCAATGAGGTGAAGCTGGACGTCTGACAGGTCTTTCTTGGGTGTGGTTCGGCGCATATGCGTTGGTGGCTACTGTCGTGCTCATTAAATCTTGATACCCATTATTCGTTTAAGGTATTTATATCTTTCAGATTTCTACAAGTGCGTCTTCATTCAGAAGGGAGTTCGCTGCTCGACTGCCGGGTGGTCCAGTCTCATCAAAATATGGTCTGTATCTGCTCGCGGCTTGTCAAATCCAGTCTTGCTAGCTCTCGCATTACAGCATAAGACTCATGCGACGAAACAGTAGGCTAGACCTGTCTTCAATTCTCAATGAGGCAAAGGGGTAGGGGATGCATCTCTTACTTTGATATGCTTCCATTCCATGGAGAAACTGGCCAGAAAAGAGGGATCAGCCCGATGGAAACTGACCACCCTCAACCAGGCCTTTTCCGTAGGTCGTGCCACTGGGATCCACCAAAACATCCATTACTCGCAGGTTAAAAATGTTTGCTGTGTTAATTGTTCAATCCTTGATTCGAAGCGGGAACATGCTAAATGTGAATACTATAATCTTTTCGCGGGGGGGAGGGGGACTGTATGCTCAGCTCAATCAAGTGGCCTACATTGCCACAATAGTCTAGCGATGTCTGAAGAAGACGGATACTGCACCATGAAAACATTCGTGTTCCATGAGAGGGTTTGCGTACAAGCTGCACAACAAGCAGTGCTTCGGGCTCCGATGCCTGTACTCCAGCGAACTCCCGGGGCGGGTCCCTCGGGGTTAAGAAAACATCGCGGCATCGGTCTGCATGTACTCGTAGACTGCAGCAACAATTCAGAGGAAGGTTGTAGTGCAGCACGGGATGCATATGCTCCGAGGCAAGTGAGTTATAACCTGCCACTCTGAATCAGCAATCAAGCGGAGAGTCGGAGGCAGATGATAAGAGTGTGCATCCCTAAAACTCTCGAAGTTCTTGCCATATACAGATGTGTAGATCGAAGGGGGTGAGGCAATTCTCAAAGATGTCGGACTTGTCTAGAAATTGACCGGATCATATCAAGTAGGGGCCACCACTGTAGAGATACACGCAAACATGTTGGTTTTATTTCCAACACGTCTATGTACCTAGGTAATATGCATATAGATCGGGTTTTCTCCTCATTTTCTCTCTTGCCCGCCCCCTCGGTAAGGGTTACTTATTCAGCACCCTTGTTGCAATTTTTGATCGACCGTTTGCATAGCGTTAGAGTCGGGAAAACTCTCGCATGCTGAATAGGGTTCTAAAGGGGGGATTGTTTCTCTAGATCTAAAAGTATGAGGAATTATGAAACCCACAATAAGGCTTGCCGAGTGAATTGTTTATTAGGTACTCGTCAAGCCTCGTAAGGAGATCATATATAGAGAATGAGAGAGAGAGAGAGAGAGAGAGAGAGAGCGTTGTCTTATGCCATCTATTGCCTTGATATTTCTAATAGGCTAACTATCTGTCTATATCGGGTATATAAAAAAGGTCTGAAAAGACTCCCGAGGCTTTAGGTTTTGTGCATAAAACAAAACAGCTTATATAAGTCTATTTCTCCATGCCTCGTCTTATCAGTCGATAGAAAAATGGAAAGCCTCTAATTTTTTATAACCTTTATGCACAAAGGTCAGACTCAGTGTGCTTATCTATAAGGATACTAAGGTACTAAATAGGGACTGACGTGAAGAGCCCCCCCCCCCCTCTTCCCCTGGAGCAGACTTAAAAAGGCACTTGTTCTAAATTATGCATACCCCTCTCGTTAAATATGCTGTTCGATCAACTGCAATGGCAAACCAAAATGACCAAAACGCACCTTTTCAACTTAAGCCATTTCATATTCCTGAGGTCATCTTGCAAGCGTGGCCGGCCAGTGGGTGTTTCCAATGAAGGTTTCCCTAGTTTCAAAGAGCTTAGGAAATCGGGTGTTAAACAATACGAAGAGTAAAACCCCAGGCCGGGATAGGACACCTGCGGTCCTCGAAATAAATTTCAGAGCTAAGATCCTGATGCAAGCCATATTATGTCGCCTTTCAGAAGTTTGCTTGCATCATATTCCTACTGTGAGAACCCTAAGTGACAAATCTGTAAAAATGATGGATCCAAGAAGGACAAAAGCAAAATTGATTCCGCCCGGGCTTGAACCGGGGACCCTGAGCGTGTTAAGCTCATGTCATGACCAACTAGACCACAGAACCTTGTTGATGTCTCTTCAATATTATTTCACTATATTCTGCAAAACCCGCGGGTGATGCGGGCGCTCGAGTCACGGATCTGCTGCGGGGAACTGCCGGCCAAACATTTGCAAACATTATGTCCAAAGCAGATCGGAAGCCTCTACTTTGTAAGTCAAGTCAAGCGGCTCTGAGAGTACAGCAAGGCCACAGCCTAGAAATACGGAATAACGGGCGAAGACGTGAAAAGGGTTGATGATCCATCTGTACAATCTATTTTCAGACTCAGGCCCCACACCTTCCAGTGCACCCGTGGACCGCAAAGGCGTTCCCGCAGTGCACACCCTTTTCCCAATATCTAGCTACCTAGGTACCTCTCAACGTTTAATCGAGTCAGAACTGTTCTAAAGTGACCTCTACTTGTTCCCTAACCTGCGATATCTATTGCTTTCCATCTAGTAGCCTTCCTTTCGATCAACCTTGTTTACCAATTCGCCGCCCTCGCTCAGCCTCTGCAAGTTCAACTTCACAATGTCCCAGACTCGGTCAAAATAACTGGTCGAAGCTCCGCTGATGTGAGGTGTCACAATTGCGTTCTTCGCACTCCATAGAGGGTGACCATCCGGTAGAGGCTCCGGATCAGTCACATCCAATGCGGCGCCACGGATGAGCTCTTTGTCCAGAGCCTCTATCAAGTCATCCGTGTTGACGATAGGACCCCGAGCAATGTTTGAGACGTAGGTCTTCTTTTTCGAAAGAACCTCAAACTCCGGTGTAGAGATGAGACCAGTGGTCTTCGATGTCAAGGGAAGTGCTACCACCAGAAGATCCAGGCCCGAACCGAGGAAGTCATGCAACTCCTCCTTGCTTCCGCCGAAGAACCACTTGGAGGGGAAAATTCCGTCCGCATCGCCGAGCCCCGGCGGGCTATAACCATCGTCTCTCTTCGATTCCGGTGTCTTCTTTTCGTGAAGCGTGTATGCATGGACATCCATTCCCATGGCTACGGCAACTCGTGCGGTCTGGCGGCCAATGCTGCCATAGCCCAAAATTCCTCTATGCCAAGGTCAGAAAGTGTTCCTCCACGTTCTATGCCAGAATTGGGACTTACACTCTCTGCTTCACTGCGTCTACTGTAGGCTCAGTGCCCCTGATCCACTTGCCTTCTTTCTGCTTGTGCAAGTAAGCGGGGACTTGAAATGATTAGCAGCGTATCACAACCTTTTGTGCCGTTTGCCTGAACGTACTGTGGTGCTGAAAGGCCAAGAAAGTTGCGATGATCCACTCCGATATCTGAGGCCTAGGAAAATATCTTCATCAGCGATAACCGATTTGGAGCAGCAGTCCTAGGCCAGACTCACCCATGAACGCCATTTGCCGTGCAGAAAGCCACGTCTGTGTCGGTGAACAGCGGATCCGTCACGATTGCATTCGCACCAGCGCTCGAAAGCTGTATATACTGCAACTTCGGCACGTCGTCCAGTTCCGGAAGCCCCTCTCGACTGTATCCTGTGACGAGAATCGTCACATCCTTCCAATCCTCCTTCGTGATATCGCTTTTCTTGCCAATCTGGATCTGCAAGTCCGGATACTTGCGCTTCACCGCCTCCAGCTCCTCGTTCGGGGGCTTGTAATCCGCGAGCAGAAGGAGCAGCTTGTGGCCCTGCAGGGTCTTGTTTGGAGGCATTTTGTCGTACCGTACGAGGACCATTGTGGTGGGTGACTCGGGACAACCTTGGAATTGGGGGCGGATTGTAGGCAAAGATAGTGAGCGAAATGAGATGCTTCCTCAACGCCGTGGGTTTCGAGTTTGTCAGCAGCACCTATTAGAGTTTTAAGTGCAGAGGATCGACTCCTCAAGCGGCGGCACGCTTGTTACGCAACTGTAGCGATTTATGGCGCGACCAGGATAAGCGGCAGTTCCGTGGTTGGGGTTGCATCAGATAAGCGCCGTACGCCGACGAGACTTCGGACGACGGCTGGCGTGCGCGTGCCTCCCCCGACCAAAAGGAAACGGAGAGAAAAGGAAGAGAAACGAGCCAAGAAAAGACCAATAAGTCACCTTGGGGGCAACCGCAATGTAAGAGTCGCAATTGTCAATTTTTTGAGGCCCCTTGTTGTAGCCAGGGCGGAAATGTCCTAGGATAAAAAGGCGTCTGTGCATTGCCGGACTTTATGGTCCCAGCTTGCATTCTTTGGCCATGGAGAAGTTACGACTGGCACGAAGCCACACCACGCCATTCTCTGGACTGCATCCTCAAATTCCCGTTTGCTAGAGAGATACAAAATGAGAAGACCCATTGTCATGAGTGCAGACGGGACCCACTTCATGATTGTAATCGTATGTGAACTAAATGTGGTAGCACAACACCGTCGAACCCGTTGTGACCTCTGAAGTTCCCAAGGACTTTGAAGCTGAGCCCATCTCGGTAAAAAGAGACAAGAGTGTCCATATTGTCTGTAGGACGAGCGCCGGTGATAGGACATGACTTCTGCGTTCCAGAAATGGTGGGCTTAATTCAGTGTCAGCGTTTCGACGATTTATGAAGGTGGGTTTCATAGTGACGTCGCAGAATCCCGGTGACTCCTGTGGCCTCTCAAACATACTTTATGTAGGAGTACATTAGTAGGATCGACCCGACAGCTTGGAAAGCTAGCAGGTAGAACCGGCAGGCCAAGGAAATTCTAATAAGCTGGTTACTTTGCAAACAGTTCCCTGGTTTCAAATATTCCTTTTTTTTCTTCCAACGGTCACAGGGGGATTAGCTTTCCGTTTTTGAGACAGTCTGGTCAGATCCTATCTAAGCTCTCAAACATGTACTTTCAACTTAACTGGAAGTTGTTGAGAAGCGCTGGGTCTTGGTGGTTGAGATACGGTCGTGGTAGTGCAAAGTAACCCAGACCATATTTCCCCGCAAAACGCCAAACTTGGGCACAGACTGGTACCTGGATTGGTACCTGAAGTTTAGCCTTGCCTCACATGTATTATCCTTTGTCCAAGCCTCGGCCTCGGGATAAGAACCATGTCTCGCTAAAATGGCCTCGGCCGGGATTTTCGATCGAGCATCGAGGGGGTATGAGAATCATGTTTAAGACCAGCGTTCAATGCGTCGGTACCACCAGCATTACTTGGGTCAGCAATTTTGCACAAGCCCCATGGAAGGGACAAAGATGGAGACCACAAGCAAAGCTGCCAAGCCAGAGAGATCCCACGAGGGCGACACTCGTGCACAAGATGTCTCCCTCGTACCGGTGACTTACTATCCTCTCGAAACCCAGCGACAGCACGCAAAATTACGACAGCACATTGTCCGCAAGCCCTACGCGCAGTACTTCCACGACTCCCCACTCTATATACGCCGCGAAGCACTCGCCGCCATCCCCGGCCCAATCAGCAACCCCAAGGAGAACATCCTGCCCTTGTCACAGATCCGCAGGCTTTTGGAGCCTGGCGATCACCCAGTTGAGAACGGATGGTACGTCTTCCCCGACGGGGCCGGTTATGTCACATCAAAGACTCAGTTTCCGGGGTGCACGGCCGAGATGATCGAGTGGTGGTTCTGGTGGCACAGTGTGGAAAGGGAGCGTTACGCCCTGTGGTTTCCTTACAATCACTGCGATGTTGAGTCGAACTACGCGAGGCTCACGAAGAGCGAGTTTACAAAGGAGGCCAAGAAGGATTCGAAGACTGGAAAGGAGCTCCCGATCTTGGAGAGAGATGATCTCCCCCACAGGCAGAGATGGCTGGGGTCCACACACACCGTCACCGAACTTATTGGGCCTAAGCTTATGAAGTTGCGCATCGAGTTCAAGGAACCGAGTTATTTTGGGCTCGGGACGTGGGAGGAGTTGAAGGAGGCCGGCTATGAAACTGCTGTGTGCGGAATCCTCTGGGACAAAATGCTCCCAATGAAGGTGGGTGATATGATTCATCTATGGCGCAGAAACGAGAATGGGCTGGAGTTGAGGAGTCGCTACTACCTCGGCCATGAGGTGTACTTCGATGTGTTGGGATTGAAGGTTCCTGTGGACAAGATCGGTGGGCTGCTGGGTATCAAACATTTGGAAGCGGGTGACAAGGTTGCTTACGAGCAATTCTTGCACGACCAAACCGAGTTTACGAATTTGGCGAGTATCTTGCCAGGGCTGTACAGAGAATTCGGAAAGCAAGATGGACAAGGGGTGCCCAGCTGAGATGTTGTACCGCATTCCATGTGTTCGGAATCGAGCAAGTGGCAATTTGGTCCCTTGGTATGTCCTTACGGGGTTCCATGTAAGTAAGAGCTTGGAGATCCTAAGAATCACTTTAGCTTTTGGGTAATATACCTCTAGTAGGGAACTATGAGCTACCTACCAGCCACGTTAGTGGTGCAGACAGGATGCGCTTTAGGAAACGCCAGACGGAGAAGTGTCAAAATCAGCAAGACAACGGGCGGCTGATAATTACTGCAGATACCAACATGATATCTTAAGGAACTCTGTTGCTAGATACAATTCGTTTGATAGGGGGGTTTGCATGAGCTTTGGCCGGCCCTCCCCCCACTTTGTGGGCCCACTCTGTAGATCCAGTTCTACGCCGTAGATCATCTTATCTCGCAAGAACAGACAAGGTAAGCAGCCGTTTGATTTGGTCGCTAATTGTGTTGTATTTCCTTCACCTCTCGCTTCCATATGGGCCACATATTTCTTGGACAGTTCTACCCAGTCTCCAGGCAAGCATTGTCTATCAGCCTGAGATGCAGAGGCGGGGATCGGGGGTTCCAAGACGGTGGAACGATGGACTGCGATCGCGGAGAAAGGTGGGAGGATTGTTAAGCGTGTTGAAGTTATATCAATTCATTGCTATATGCGACTATAGCATCGATAAACTCATTCCCTCTGAGTGGCAGGCTCCTAACTTTATGGTCATCATCGTTGTCATTATTTCCGGGTATCAATCTCCGGCGCCCTCCGACAGTCCGCACTGCATACCATATCATCTCATTCCCGCGAATCATGGCGATTCCAGGTTACGTTAGCAAGTTCATCTATCAGATAAGCTACCCCTCGAGCTATCGACTGTCGATCTCGTTATCAAGGGTCTCTCGGTGGAGCATTTTAGCCATTACATCGTTGCAACCCGCATGAACCTTCCGGAGAAGCTCCGCCCCAACCGTCTCCACGCGTATCACTCCGCAATCCAACTCCCGGTCCGGTTCGACATCAGCGTCCCTGCCTCCGAAGCTTGCTGGGGAGATCGGTCCCTCTTATTATCGAAGATGGATCCGTTTTCTAGAAACCCGCCTCACCTTGACTTGCTCACCTTAGTCTCTATGACCGTGTGCTGGTTCTTGTCTCCTCCCACTTGCGTCGCCCACCTGCGTCCACCTGCGTCCACCTGAGCTTGTGCCCATCCTCGCAGCAGGTATTCGAGCCCATCAGTCATGAAAGCAGAACAAGAGAGAGATTCTTCCCCAGAGATTGGCGGAAGCATCCTCGTCGCGAGCTCTCTTGGGTCTCCTCCTCTGCCATCACCCGTCACACCGACCGCGTCCGGGGACAGCAAGACTCCTCCTCCCCGCCGCCGAGGCACCGTTGCTTGTCGGCGATGCCGGAGGCTACGGACCAAGTGCGTTCACGGCCCAGACTGCCAGACTCCGTGTGATGCATGCCGTGCTTCCGGACCCCAGGCCGCTGCCGACTGCGCTTTCCCAAGGAGAGGAGAAAAGGACACCGATCGAGACTTTCGGAGAAGACCACCAAGCCAGAGAATGAGTGTGTCATCTTCGTCTTCCTCTCGAGGCACCCCGAGTTTGAATGCCTCGGTCCCGCCACCTCCTGTCCAGCCATTGCCAGCGGGCACCTCCATTCCTGTCGACGCACCCATCCCAGGGACCTTGTCAGCGTCGGCTCGATCGGCCGGTCATCACTCATCAACTCTGAATAATGCAGCACATCTACACAGCATGCCGTCTCACGTCAGTCTCAGCCACCGGCACTTTGCACCGTCGGCAACCCCGAACTCGGGGGCATTCTTCCCGCCCCACGAGGAGATCGTGGCGGGATGTCGCGTGTTCGTCTCGTCCTATTTTCAGCTAGGCTTCCTACCAAAAGCCATCTTCCTCCGGTCCATTACACGCAGCCTCAACTCAGTCAGCCCCTTCCTCCTGGCTTGCATCCTCAGCATCTCGGCGAGATTCACACCGGTCTTGGTCCGGAGATATCGCGGCTCCGGACGAGCCACAGAGAACTTCCTGCAGATCGCGAGGGCCATGAGCCCCGCTGAGATGTACAAGCCGTCTTTGGAACGAACGCAAGGCTTCTTCCTCCTTGCCATCTCTGAGTGGGGCAATGGCGACAAGGACCGAAGCTCCATGGACATGGGCGTTGCTGTGAGGATGGCATCCCTCCTCAAGCTTCATCGGGAGGAAACATACGGCCTGCCTCCTGGGGCCCCAGCGGAACAGGTCATACGCGCCGAATCGGCAAGAAGGACCTTTTGGATGATTCACAGTCAAGAAAACCTTCAGGCCGGTTACAGCTCGCCAGCTCCTTTCCCATCCGAGGACATTACTGCGCGACTTCCGTGCGATGAGCACGACTTCGCTTTTGGTGTGCATCCAGCTCCAAGGTCAGTTCTTCCCGGGACTGTGCCATCCCAGCTGCAACCCGACGCAGCCAGGTCTCAGCATCGTTGCCTCTTCGCGACACTCATCCAGTCGCACAATCTCTGGGGACGGGTCGCCAGACGTGCCTGTCGTTCAGATCTCAAAATGGGTGGGACTCGACCGTGGGAGCCGACAAGCGAGTATCAAATTCTAACAACCGAGTTGCGGAAATTCGAAAAGGAAATTCCTGAGCGCCATAAATGGTCCCTATGGAACCTGCGCGGATGGAGGGATGAGCAAATGCACCTCGCCTACCTGGCTGTCGTCATGGTCTTGAGAGTCAGCAACATCGTGGAGCGGCGGATCTACTTGGACGAGATACTCTTCAGTGTCAACAATCCCCACGATGCCATATCGCCGAGAACAAAGGGAGCCCCGGAAAACTTCTGGAAAACAATGTCCAACGAGCTTTTTGTCAACGTTCTCGAACTTTTTGAGCAGATCGATGCCTTCTACACCATGAGGTCTCAGGATGAAGGATTTCCTGCAATTCTTGTATTTTGTGTCTATATCTGCGGATCTTTGGCTTCATATCTCTGTCGGTATCCTCAGCTGTGCCCTCGCGTCGCCGACAGAGCCGAAGAGATGTCCTCGAGGTGTGTACAGGTGCTGGGGGATCTTCACGTTCTTTGGCCAACAAGCAGACGATGGAACCAGGGGCTGCAACAAATTGCAAGCCCACTATTTGCTGGGAGCCACAGCGAAAGCAGCTCCGGGGACTCTCCGCCTACGTCCTGTAACACATCGATAGGATCGGGCTATTCGCGAATATTGAACAACAAGCATCGGAAGTATATGGGGCCATCGGACCTTGCTGAGCCACTGGCAGTATCTGAGGAGTCTGTCATCGATCCAAGACTTACAGGCTCTTCCCAAGATGAGTCTGAGGCTTGTGAGGGTGGAACTGGTGGTGTATCATTCTGGAAGGAAAACGAAGGCATTCATGCTGCACACACCGATCCGGATGCATTTTCAAGCGAGCTTTTCGAGGCCGAGATGAGTACGCTGTTGGCAGGCGATTCCGAATTTGGCTGGCTTGATTTTGAACGTGGCGGGGGGTGAAGTACAAAAGCTACCTATATACGAAAATACAAGTCATTCAAATTTCAGACTTCTGTCGTCTCCCTGCCCGAGTCTCCGAGGCAACATGGAGTGAGTGGTATGAGCGGGCCGGGCCTCTTGACCACTCTCCGTGCCGACATTTTTCCATGTGAAAACCCGAATCCAGGCCTCGGTCGCGCCTGTCGCGCCACATTACGAGAACTTCATCATACTTTAGGATCTGCGTGTAGAATTCTGTAGACCACAGGAAAACTGCCGGGCCAGGCGTGACCCGAGTTACCCAACCAGGCCAAGTCGGCAGGTAGGTATGTATATATTACCGTGTATGATAATGCATGACTGACTGGCGTCGGCTGCGAGCGTGAGCATCACACAGGTACGAGGTACGTAGTAGGTAGGTGGTAGGTAGGTGGGAGACTCGTTTTTGGTGCAAACTTTATAATCGAAATCGCTGCATTCTGCAAACACTCCATGAATTATTTCTGCCCCAGAGTTTCAGGATCCTGGGTGTCTCACGTTCGAAAGCTAAATGTCTTCTCTGTAATTCTCCATGCTTAGCCAATGAACGACCTCTGTCAATCGTGAAACCGCTTCCTCTCAATCCTTATAAATCAATGCCTCTTGCCGTACAGAGGATGTTTTTGTTGTCTCTGTACTTGATCTGTAAGTGTCATGCCAATATACTCAATATGGCGGTCGACTGGACATATTTGCCTGGTTATGGATTGCCGTTTTTTGTATCAACACTTGCCTTCACTGTAATAGCAGTCAATTGTTTTGCGGCAAGAACGTACACTAGTCTCACGTGCACTAAGCAGTTTCGCTTGGACTACTGGCTGTTGTTGGCTACTTTTGTAAGTATCCGTACTATAGTGAGTGATGCTTCTGGCTGACTCTTTCAGGTCTTCTGTGTCATCAGTCAGGCCTTCTTTTGTGTGTCCATCACATTTGGCCTGGGTGCTCATGTGAAGGATTTGGATCACCCGGACATAGTAATGGCCTTACGCACGAGCTGGGTCAATCAAATATCCGGCATCATCGCCATCGTCATCGGAAAACTCGCCATCATCGTGTTTCTTGGTCAGATCCGGGGTCGCCATCAGGGACGGCCATGGTTCCTCTATTTTTTAGGAGCCTCGACCATCATTGTGAATGTGGTAGTGGTCATCTTGATTCTTCTCCAGTGTACACCACTGGAAAAGCTATGGGACGAGACCATACCGGGAAACTGCAATCTACGATCATTGAATCATAACTACGCGTACTTCCAAGGCAGTACGGCTTACTCTTCCCTTGAACCGGGAACGCCATTGCTAACGGTTTCTTTTTCTTAGGTTATTCTGCTTTGGTCGACATCGTTTTGGCTCTTTACCCAATCCATTTGATATCCGGTCTCCAGGTATCTCTGCGCATGAAAGTTGGGCTTTCCGTCCTCATGGGATTTGGTCTGGTCGCTGCAATGTCCGCTATCGGCAAGACCACCCAGCTCGGAAACCTGGCCCATTCTGAGAAAGAACTGGACGTGACCTTCTTCATCGCCCGTCTCTGCCTTGCTACTCAGATAGAGGCTTGGGTCGTTCTGATCGTTGGCTGTATCCCACCAATTCGGCCTCTGGTGAAATTGGTCATGAAGAGACTTCGAGGCACTCCTACCACGAGGCAGCAGCCCGAAATCTACTCGTACCGATACGACAGGTATGGGATGGTCTCGAGGGCCACAAAGAAGTCCGATGGAGGTCACAGCCATGTAACCTACTGTCATCCGAAGTTTGGTCTCATGGAGGTGAACGAGATTCGCAACTCCGATAATAGACACAGCATTGACGATGAGACCCTCATTTCGGAAGAAAAGAGTGGAGGAATTGTCATGACGACAAACGTCGATGTGAGGTATGATTCAGGGGGCAAACGTGAAGAAGGGTCGAGGGAATGTTCCATGATATAGGAGCTGAAGATGGGAAGCTGGGGGACGCGCACGAATAATCTTATTTTGTAATGGTTTGCAAAGTGGAGCCGGTGGTCATGCCTGTCTGCGTTGTAACTGTCTTCCATCACTGACAAGCTGCTCAATATCTTACAAAGCACTCCATCAATAAATCGTCACGTTCAAATGCGTACAATTGAGCAGAAGTTTGATGTTACAACTGAATACAACGTGGAGCGTTGGTTATCTGATACTGACCTGGTAGTACGGTACTACGTCTCGACAGCTAATTGAACACACACCGTAGTTGTGGGACGGGGAGCAGAACCATGAGTATAATGAATTGGGTCAACTCATTTGTGGTGTTCTCACATCCCAGACAGTCTCAATCCTCCGACCCAGTTCCTTTCTCGGATCTCAGAAACATTGAAGATTTACTTTGAGGCGACCAGGGAGCCAATTCGAAATTCAGCACCGTATGATCTGCTCCGGGATGGAGTTCTCGTGCGAGTTAAGTGATACGCCAGGATTGTGTAAAGCTTCAGGTCGTCGCAGGTGCCGTCAACAAGAGATGTCCCAAAATCCCATCGTTCATCTGGGTTATCTTGAACGACATAGCCCCCGGCGCGAAAGGGAAGGGGTCCCATGGACAAAAGAGGCCATCCTGCAGAAGGGTAACCCAAAAGAGCATTCCCAAATAGTCAGATGCGGGGAGACATCGGCTTCTGCCGAGAAAGCTTCGGGAACTTGGAAGCTTTTCCTACCCCGATGAGTCCGAGGTACAAACGCCGAAGCCTTGTTCGATTAGTTAACATCAGGGTACAATTAGTCTGGTAGGAGAAAAATCTCAAACGCCTAAATTATCACGCACGATACCTGCTTTTTATTATGATTTTTCATGATTTTTCACCCTTGTTTAAGAAAAGACCCTAAGGGATCCTATGCAACTTCAAGTAACAGAACCCACCCGGCCATGGCTGTGGTCATCTTGTTGATTCGGTTGGTGGGGTTCCATAAGAGAGAAGGGAAAGGATCCATGCAGGACAGTCAGAGTTATTAATACCCGAGTTCTGAGGGAATGTGAGGTCCGTATTCAAAATGGTCACGAACAACTAGTGGTGAAGCCTGCGGGCATCACAGCCCTACAAGCGCCCGCGCACTAACGTTGCGCGGGCTATGCTTCGCGCCTCCACGGCGGCGAGCCTTCCAAATTTCATTCTATTCCGGAGGTGCTGACCCGGTTCAGGGGCGCGGCTCTGCCGTGGGCCACCTACAGAGGTGCATTCGTGTGAGACGCCACGCCACACCTATGACGTGGGAACCGGTCAAATTTGGCAGGTAAGACCTTACTAAAGACTTTCGAACGTGACAGTATGTGGGTACTATACCAAGGTACTTAGCTAGTGACAACTACTTAGAAATCTGGAAGATTGAGGATGCCCGCACCCTGTCGAGAATTTCATCAGACTAGGTATGGATGACTGTCATGATTACATTTTCAACTAACTCGCAGGTTCTCTCCTAAGTCGGCTAAAACACGCTGTGCCATGTGGCTGGCGGTTTAAGGCGCAAGTAGCCCCCACCACCACCCACCCGGCTCTGTGGCATCCAAGCATTTTCGACGACCCGCAGCCGTGCAGCAACCCATGTGCAGTGGCTCGATATGGTAACTGCAATATTCAGCGCAAGATCCCAAGACAGGAGGGTATTGTCGTACTTACCGAAATTCTAGTCTTTTACGAGCATATCATATAAGACGGGTTACTATTGTTCATAATGCTATAGGAGGCTGAGCCACAACTGGGCGCCTACCTACCTCAACCCAGATGATGAGAAATCACCGAGAACTTGAGGCAGGAGAGCCTTACAGCCCCTGATGGCGTCCGATGAATGTCATCATGGTTCCATCGCAAGTCACTGCTTCCCTAAAAGCATTGCTTTGTCAACGGATTGAGAATCCCTTCGAAAATTCGGCGTCCCTGGCAAATGAACGTGAGGATGGTGTCAATAATCAGATGAGATCTCAAAGATCGGGCCTTCTGCCAGATCCAGCCAGAGGGTATAAAGCCTGAGTACACCCTTGGTCCGTTTCTGAAATCATCATTGCCGCTGAGCACTCCAGATTCACTTGCTCGACCATACAGGATAGGCTACAGTCTCTATAACATCATGTCTTCTAAGTCGTCCAAATACGGTAGCAGTTCTGGTGGAGGGGATGACCCTTTCAAGAACACAACGCCTAGTTCAATGTCCAAAAAACTGAAAGAACCCAAAAAGAAGAGAGGAGACTCCAAGAAGAAACAAGAGGAGCATACCTCAGTAGGTCTCAGAGCAGACTGTTTAGTTGGATGATAGTCGAGCATGCGCTAACTTGGATTTCAGAGACGCCGAGAACAGAATCGAAACTCGCAAAGAGCATATCGCGAGCGTCGGGAACAAAGGCTGATGGAACTTGAATCTCAGGTCCAGGAAGCAGAGGCTCTCAATCAAACCCTGACCACTGCCTACCAGGAACTGAGGGCAGAAATCGACAGGCTGGAGGAAGAGAAAGCACAGGAACAATACTACGAGGAATTTTTGGGTCAAGCAGGTTCTTCATCTGATCCTTCTTATGCGACCTCAAGCATAGACATGGCCGGCTATGGACAGCCAGGTACAACTTGGGGAGACAACACTTGGGTGGCAGAAGAGTGGGAACCCGAAGAAAACTACAATTATCAAGGATGAGAGATCGAATGCTGTTCGAACTGGACTAGGAGATTCGGGGGTTTGTGTTCGAAAGAGGCTGAGGAAGCGACTGCGGCTATGACTGCGGTGAGGTACGGGGGTCGGTCATTCCGAAATTATCTACTCAATAGCATCATTTATAGATTAGGGGCCGCGAGGCGAAAGGCATAGATAGATTCAATAATTATTCGGAAAACACCAATATGACCCATGACAGCTTCAGATTTCCTCGAAACTGATACGCAAAACAATGCTCTCAGACAAGTACTTGGTGACATGCGTATACAAGTCCTTTAACTTCAAGTACCTAGGTAAATATGTAATGGAACAAATCATTGATTTTCTGCGACCCCCGTAACTGGGATACCTTGCTCTCTATTACTTTCCAGCTAGGACAAGTATGAGACAAGGTCTTTGTCCAAGTCCTCCATGGGTTGGCCGCAGCCACTCTTCCACGTCTCACAGTGTTCTGCAGGCGAGATCTTTTGCAAGTTCGAGTGTGCAGGGTTTTTACATCATGAGCTCACAATTTAACACTAATGGTAGATATATTGCACTATCAAAAATGTAGAGGGGCCATTCTAGATGAGTAAAGCCAGCATTTCTTCGTGTCTTTGGACGACATGGTCGCCTGCAACGCCACAACCATGCTCAATTACAGATAATATGCTACAATCTGTCCAATCTCACATTTTGTAATTTTAAAACAAACAGTATAGTGATATGGAGGGCAAGGCTGGGCTGGTTGATATGTGAGGCATCACGCTTATTGTCAAAGCTTCCTTGTTCTTGTTCACGTTCACGGGGGGTTCCTGAAAGCTATTGTCCCGAGCCTCAGCTCAGGAGAAGCCATGGATGACAACAGTGATACCAGGGAAAGCCACAGGTATATGTAGCCCAGCTGTCCCCGAATCTGTTCTTTTCAGCTTCGAGATTAGTTGTCATATCAGGTCTCGAAATTTTGCATACGTCGCTCTTCCAACCTCTGACAGACTAGGTATCAGCTCTGAGCTCTCAGATGATTTCAGAAACAATCACTTTCCTCCACGACCAGTATAAGGGCGACACAAACCGCTTTGCAGCATGGCTGATCCACACAGCGAGAGACTGCCAATGCCCTCCCGACCTTCTGCAGCCAACACAAAATCATATACTGGCTGTTGCGAATTTTATACCGTTGGCAGACATCATCGCCAAGTCTAAAATCCAGGGTTTAGGGCTCAATGCATCCATTGCAACAGCCCTTGAGCAAGCGATTCGTAACCGACGCCTGGTACATGAACATTTTGCCACAAACCACCCAGATCAGATTGAGCCCAACAAGAAGCACAAACACTTCATCGAGGTTCTCGAACAGGTACGTGGAATATTGAAACCCCCAGCATCCATTGAAACTATCAGATCGCCATTAGTGTCCAGTGACAACTTGGCCAGCACTCAAAGAGCCAATATGTTACCGAAGTATGCGAAGCCAGTTAATATGCACCTGTAGAGGAACCTTCAACCCCCTGGCTACCTAGGTAGAGACCGGACCTTGGTGTTAATCATGAATGCACCGGAAACCTGGACTACTTGCTTGTGCAAAACTGGTTACAGCACAGATAGAAATGAACTCCACATAGGCATCTTCCCAGTCTCCACAGAGGAAGCTCTCCTACATGAATGGGCCCGAGCTAAGCATCTGCAATAGGAAATGAAATGCTATGGGACGGACAGCGACAGCAAGCAAACGCATAGGAAGTGGGTTATAGGTGTCGGTATATAAATTCAACACTGACTATAGATTTCTTTATAAATTCACCATTGAGATGAACCGTTCAAAGATTCTAGTTGAAGGAGAAGAGTTGAATGGAACCGTTCATAGTTGGCTGTATTCGTCAAAAGAGAACTATCGTACAGGACCGTTCCAAAGCGGTATATATAACCCACATAGGATGTCCAACGTACCAAGTGTATTTCGTTACAATGGTTGCTAGGGGCAAATAAAAATGTCTGCTTCTGGCCCCTCCCGAATCAGAAAGAATCCCGGGGCCTTCTCCTTGAACAGGCCCAGTCCATGCTGCCATTTCGAAAAGGCCAGGCCAATCTGCTCCGGTTGCTGCAATATGATATCGGGCCCAGCAACAACACTGTTGATGTCCGGTGCTCCAGTCTCATTGGCAATGACGGCGATGAAGATGCCTCTCTGCTCAAACCCCGGGATCATGACCACGATCTCCTCCTTAGGCCACCAAGATGCGTCAATCGGTACGCTCGCATTGCTCGCCCCGTGGAATAACACCGCATAACACTCCTTGACGGCCTCGAAATACGCCTGGTTCATCGCATCGGTGAAGTTCAACGCCACCTCCGTCCCAAGCGCGACGGACCCCGTGTTCTGCGCGACGGACAGCGGCGGGAAGTTCTGGTCCGGGTAAGGGTACGGCGGGTTCTCCTCGGGACAGCGGCCGGGCACGACGAACTCGTTCGTCGTCTGCAGGATCTGGTTCGCGTAGGGGAACACGGTGTCGCTCGGTCCCCCGAAGGGATCCACGCCCCAGATGTCCACCAGCGCCCCAGACCTCATGTCGCGTCTCGACATCCGCGATGGCGAGCATGGCGCCGGCGCCGCGGGGCTCTTGGGCTCCTCGACCAGGCCGGCCAGGCCGGCCATGCTCGCGATCTCGATGACCGTATGGGGCTCCAGGAAAGAGGCGGCGTCGGCGAAGGGGAACCCGTACTGGCATGAGCCCGGCTTGATGGAGGTGGGGCTGATCTGGTTCTGCTTCGTTGTCACGGATCTCTTGTATGCGGTCGTAGGTGGTGTTCGGGAAGCCCGCAGCTACGAAATCGCTGCTGTTAAAAGCCTCCACAACTTGTTGGTAGAAGTTGAAGATGACCCATCCTGTTGCCAGGAGGTTCTGTCAGACCACCTCGTCAGTCCGGCCGGGCCCTTGGCGGTTGGATACACTGGGTCGGTGATGTTGGCTGGGAAAGGAGGTGTTACGCCGCGATAGTCGCTGTAGGGGACCGACTGTCCTGGGATGGGGCCGTAATCAGGATTGCCCAGTTCT
The DNA here is from genome assembly GCA_003012965.1 of Juglanconis oblonga. Lineage (NCBI taxonomy): Eukaryota > Fungi > Ascomycota > Sordariomycetes > Diaporthales > Juglanconidaceae > Juglanconis > Juglanconis oblonga. The sequence goes on along the minus strand of MUZH01004122.1, from coordinate 2,812 downwards.
GGGCATCTGAAGAGCTATTGCCTGTCGGAGTAGAGAGAGACCCTGGTGTTAGGATCCCCAGTGTGGCGGCGAGGGCCGCCGCCAAAAGTTGACATGAGGACATCTTGTCTTTCTGAGTGTCGATGAACGATTGCAGGTGAGCCTCAGAGAGCGTCTTTACGGGATGCGAGTCGTTCAACTTGTCGACAAGAGAGGTGCCTAGATATGTTTTCTGAGAGGAGGCTTTTGGATAGTGGGCTTGATTTCTAGGAAAATCCTCTCACCTGTATCCCGCGGAGGGAGCCGGCGGACCTCAGTCCATCGATGTCATCACGACGTTCGGTTTCGGTCGCTTTTGAACGAAAACGAAGTCGATCTCTGTCTCCACTTCTATTGTTATTTGCATGTAGACACTAATAATACAAGATGATCAATCAGGTGTCCTATATGAGGAATTCGAGGGCCGTGCGACCGGCTCAGCCCCGTTTATCAGCGAGTTCTTTCCCCGCGAGTTATCGGCGATGTTGGGAGATAGACCTCACACTGTCTACAACCTCGCTTGCGAAGCTGTGTCATGAAGACACTCATTCGATTTAGGAATGCCTATCTTGGCTACGGTGGCTCCCAGGTCTGCGGCGGTGGTGAGCCAAGAGAATATATTGAATAAACAGTGAGGACTGTGGACTGATGAGAAGCACTGACGGATCGTGGCTAATGAAGAGGTGTCTATGTTCAACGGGAAGCCTGAGAGACTTTGAGAAGGAAACACGTCCAGAAATGCGTAGGGTTGAGGAGCAAGCAAGTAACCAAGGCATTTTAAGGCCAGCACATGTATCTTTCTTCAGTCGTCGGGTCTCTCCCGCGGCTCGAACCCATATTTTGCAGATCGGGTACAGAACAGTTCAGTGTAGACGTACCTCGTCCATCCTGCTCAACGCCCGTACGCCCGCCCACCAGGCGAACAAAGCTCCAGCAACAGGCGCACTCCACAGCGCGATCCTCTTCACTCCTCTCACAAACCCCATCTTCAACGCAAGTCCAACCTTCTCGTTCAAGAGGTCCGTCTCATTGAGATGCGGGAACGGACAGTCCGGCACCGGCTTCCCCAGAAACGTGCAAAGCGGTTCCCACCCATCCTCCAGCCTGAACTCGAGCAGCTTCTCCTTGGGCGTGATCCTCCGCACCTTAGCGTTGTGCTCCCGGTAGATTCTCCTCGCGTCCTTCGTCACCGAGTCCGGGTCAGAAGGGTCCGCGCCCCACGGACCCTCAACGACCTTCCAGAAATTCCGCCGCACCCGCGCCACCACGCCGCCCATATCGAGCTGCGCGACCACCCACGTCTGGTACCGCCTCCTCAGCGGCGCGACCATCGTCGCGTCGAATGACGTCACCCACTTGTCCTCGTCCTGTTCCACGAACACGACCTTCGCCTCGGGGTACGCCGCCATGAGCTCCTCCTGGAAGCAGATCGCAGGCACGTCGGTGATGGCCGCAAACCGACCGAGCAGCTGGTCCCACTCGGTCTGGGTGAAGGGCTTGCCTTTCCCGAAATACTTGGCGTCGATGGCCTCATCCCACATCGGCAGGTCGAGCGGGTGGGCGTAGTTCTGGAAGTAGTGGTAGCACGGGTAGCCGAGGATCTCGAGGGCTTTCTGCATGGACGCGCAGCCTGTGCGGCACATTCCCATCGAGAGGACTTGCATGGGGACGGTGCGGGTGCGGGTGCGCGGATCGGTAGCGTGGTCGCCAATGAACAGCTCAGGGTGGCGCGCGCGGAGTTCTGCATTGGTAGGCATGATGGGGTGGTGCTAGGAGGGGATTTGAGTGGTTACAGATCTTGTACAAGGTTGACGACGATAATCGAATCCGGTGAGATTATATGTGCAGTGAGCTTTCATCTAGTGCTTGAGCGGTAACTTGCGGCTGATGATCGTGGATGGCAGCTGTGAGTTACATGGCTTGGCTGCGGTGCCTCACTTCTGCCTCGACGGGCTCGATACATGTGCAGAACGATTAGTATTCGGAACCACCAACATCTTGGCCGTCCAGAGGGAATACTGGCCGGGAACTTTGGAGCCCAGGAAAATGCCCCTACTCCCAAAGGCAGTCATGAGAAGTTCCCGTCTTTGCGAATGGCGCACACGCACAGGGCTCACTTAGTCTTGCTAGCGCTGCCCAAATCCTCAACAGCATCCGGACAATCCCACGTCTCTTTCTCGAGCTTCTCCACCGTCCCAATCAACTCCCATATCCTAGCCCTCGCTCTCACTCTCTCTGCCTCCTGTTGACGAAACGTGTCCTCAAGCACGTCCTTCATGAACGGCAACACCTCGGTCTTCTTCGCAGCTTTATAGTCGTATATAACAATATCCTCTTCTATTTTCGCCGAGGTCCTTCTGTGCCTATGCGAGAGGATGATGGCGTCTAATACGAGCGAGGTGGGAGAGGGCTGTTGTGATGGTGGATAGCGGAGTTTGTGGTAGACGGAGACTTTGTCTGGGTAGGTCATCGGCTGGCACGTGCGACCATATTAGTCCATTATCTCCGGAGTTGAGACTCTGGGCCGGGAGGAGGAGACGCACAAACTTGAAGTCGCACTTGATACTCTTCAGGATCAACCCGACACTCTTGGGCGTCATCAGCTCCACCCACGCCCGCCTATTCCCCGGATCCACATTCACCGCAAAGTTCGTCGCCCAGTTGACACGCGAGGACTCGGCATATCGAATATAAGTGACGTTGTTGACGTGTTGCTGCACCAATGCTCGTCAGTCCACCAAATCCCTACTCCCTACTTCTTCCTATCATATGGGGTGTTATGTTGGGGGGGGGG
>MUZH01004121.1:0-45523 GCA_003012965.1 Juglanconis oblonga | reverse complement strand
TTCTCGAGGAGAGTAGCGCGGCCCACATGAGTCACACATGAAGGAGGCAGAGAGACAAAAGTTGGGCGAGTGGAGGCGCACTGTGCAGAGACATAGGCGGCCCACGAGGAGGCCCGGCAGAACGACGCAAGCTTATAGGCACACTGAAAGGAAGAAGAAGACTGTCCTAAATGGTCGATGGCGGCCCAGATAGGCCAGCTGTTCGGATGGCGGCAAATAGCTGTTAATAGTGGAACAGCAAAATGAGTTGACACTTAGCTCGTAAACATACTTAGAGGAAAGCTTTTAAGATAATTTCAAATACTAGAACAAAACCTCTAGGCTTCCCTGTGAAATGGCTGAGAGGAAGAAATGCTAATTAAGCATATCTGACAGATTTCAAATTCAAACTCGCCAGATACAGAATCAGCCACGAAGCCCAAGTGGTGCAGGCGGTCCATGTCTAGCATCTCGACTTCCCTGGGCTAATCCAACCGGTACTCGACAGCTATCAAAGATTCCATCTGATATTATACAGTCTCGGAGCAAGATATATCATGGCTAGCTCTGAACTCCTTTTTGTACATGCCACAGGCGAGTGAGACAGCTCTTTCAGGCAGCAATCAATACAGACCAACAAATAATTATAGTGCTTATCCCATCTCCCCTAATAAAACCTCTGAGAAGGCAGCTCTGACAGTGACCGTGGTTCCGTGGACAGTTCCAAAGCCCGAGGAACTTGGAATGTGTGTTTGGGTGTTGTGGATCTGGTTTCAACCGGAGAATAGTAGGCTGATGTCGCTCGGCTGGCGAGTCCGTTGGTCGGGGCCTGGAGCACCGGCAGTGCTGCTGGCTTGCGTGACTGTTTTCTCCGGTAGAAGATGAACCAGCCCAGTAAAGCCAGGACGATAACTCCCGCAAGCGTGGCACCGACAGCGACACCGATCTTTCCAGCCTCACTCAGACCGGACGATGCAGACGAAAACGCGCTTGTCGAGGAGGAGGAAGAGGTCTGGGCAGTACTTTGTCCAATGCTGCTGCTGCTGCTGCTTCCTATACTTGTGGCATCGCCCGTGGCCGTGGCCGAAGTTGTGGTCCCTGCTGAGTTTGCAGCCGAAGTCGAGGCCGCCTGGGTCTAAAAAGCGAACGAGGGCGTTCAATGTTAGCGGGCACAACAGCATGGCAGGGAAGCCGACGAGAACCTTGGAAGAAGTCTAAACCCATCAACAGATAGGACTCACAGATAGCAATTTGATACCCCACGCGTGCAGAATGTCGCCATCTCCGACCGTAAAAGTATCCGGCGCCTCAGTCGACAATGATATGTCGGTGCGCTTACCGATCCAAGTCTGACCACTCGATCCAAGTGTTGTACAGCCGTACACCTCGTCGAGTTCGCAAGCAAAATTGTATACTCCACTGTTTAGAAGGGCTCAGCATCATCATCAATACACGATGTGTGAGGATAGGGTACTCACCTCTGGCAACACGTAATGACACTGGCCGCTTGTCCATTGAACGACGTGGCGCTTGCACACGCAAAGCTATATCCCGTTGGACACGTATCATCGTCGGTTATGTACGGCACGTCGGATTCATACGAGGGCGGGATGCAGGTGCCTGACGGAGGCGTACCAGTGATACTTCCAAGGACTGTAGGTGTCGGGGCTCCATACATTAAGCTGAAGATGATGCCCCCCGGCTCGGTGCCTGAGGCAGAGTAGGTCCGCTCGACTACATAGTAGAAGGCAGTGCTACCGACGCATTAAGACGGGGGATTCCATATTGAAGGGAGAGTCGGAAAGGCCGTAGTGGTCATGGCTATATACTTTGTGGCCCTCGTATGTAAGACAGTAAGAGGAATGGGGAGGGGGGGGGCGAAGGCAGTGGTGCTGACACAAAAAAGGATGACCGTCCTTGACGTCAAGACAGATTCATAATCGGGTGGCCCAAGGACTCTTTGGGGTTTACAACAAAACAGAAAGGACTTGTGATGGAAATGGCAAAGGATGACCAGAGAAGCAAGATGAGATGGTGACCTAGGCACGCGAAGAGCTGGAGCAAGTGGGAGACTTCAGAGACTGGACGCTACGATGATTGTAGAGCCTTCCGGTCCCCTCCCCTTTTGCGGATGCAGATGTTGGTGTTCCGATCCAAACGGGTCTATAAGGCTTGCTGTGTGGTACCCTTGAACCTGCCCAATGAACCCAGATGATTTTGGTCGAGGGATTCATAGCCGCTTGTGCAGAAATTGAGAGACCAATGGAAAGGCTGGAAGAGACCCGACAGTATGGTATCCGCGCTGTCATATCACCAACGAGATCCACCTTTTACCACGGGACTACCAAGGATGACGCTCCTTCGGACAGCCGGCCAACTGCAGTTATTCCTACTGGATGTAACCTACACCCTCCTTCACTGAGACCGCAGCAGCATGCCAGTGAGACCGGCAGCCGCCCCAGACAGAGACCCGACATATTTCTCTGCACAGTCTCTGAAGATTGCGGATTCTCCTGTGGACAACAAAGCCTAGAAAACCATAGATAGGTCATTGCTCTTGAAATCCTCAGAAAGCGGAAGCAGGCTGACCCGGGGAAATGGTTTGCACTGCATTTCCTTTCCAACACCGTCGCAGTGAGAATCTGGCGGAGTATCACGAATTCCAGCTGAAAATTCTGCTTGACTCGGAATGGACCGTCCATCTCGCTACGTAGTTCAGAAGAGGTAAATAGTGGAGAGGCCCCGGCTACAGGCAGTAGAAATCACTGTATTCGCGCCGTTGGTGTGAGCGGCAGGAACTACTGCATCTCTCTCTTCAGTATGACCCCTGAATGTCTGGTGCCCAGGATATGCGCCCATTTTTCCCAGGTTTCTACTTAGAGGAGATCATGGGATGTTCGAGCTGCATTCTGACAGACAGTCCAGTTCCACCTCTCTGCATCCCTCAATTCTCTGTCTCCTCTGACGAGACTTCTCTTCGGTCTTTCACAATACAAGCGGCCTGGTTTCCTTTCTTTCTTTCTTTGACATTACAGAGACAAGTGGCTTGTTCCGCGCTGCCAGCAATTCTGCGACAGGAAGATGATATTATATTGACTGTCTCTTCTCGCACCATAAGCTCACCATTTTATCCGACTCTTCGGCGCTGTCATGTACTCCGAGACTTTTGTCAACACCAAAACGATGGTTTCCATCCCCTTGATCTACTCGACATGGCGAGGAAGTATCAAAACCTTGATGGCTCCGGTTGTGCTCTTCGTCCTAGTCACTGCGTCCATTTTGTTTCTACACGGCAATCAGGGTGTCTGGCACGCAGTCATAATCGACAAATACGAAGCTTCAGAGACCTCGATAATACCGACAAATCCCAACGGTTCTCTGATCCCCCCCAAAATATGGCAAATCTTCTTCCCGCCACGCAGCCATAAGCGTGACTCTCTCACTGGTGTTGATCCTTCAATCCTGGGCGATACGGCCTCTTGGCTGGTTAAGAACCCGGATCATGAATACATGCTCGTGGGCTCAAAATGGGGAGATAAATTTGTCGAAGAGCACTTTGCGCATTCGAACCCACACCTCGTGGAGACGTACCACTCGCTACGAAACGATGGGCTCAAGTCGGACCTCCTGCGGTATATGATCCTTTCGGTCGAAGGAGGTGTCTACACCGACATCGATACTATCGCACTGAAGCCAATCGATGACTGGATACCTCCAGCAATGAAGGAGGAGGTTAAGCTGATTGTGGGCATAGAGTTCGATCAGAGGGATGGTGGAACCTGGCAGGATATCTCCCACGTGGTCCAACTCTGCCAATGGACGATCGCCGCGGCGCCGGGACACCCCGTCTTCGCAGCTATGATCGAACGGGCTTTGGAGTCGCTTGACCACCTTACGAACGTAGTCTACAAAACGCCTCTCGAGGATATGAAGCCTAGCAGCTTCGAAGTCATGAACTCAACAGGCCCTGCGGCCTGGACCGATGTGGTACTTGCGCAATTGCACCTGGCGGAGCCAAGCTTGACGGAGTCGAGGAATTTAAGTTTCATGACGGAGGCGAGGCTGTATGGTGATATTCTAGTCTTGCCCATTGACGGTTTTGGATATGGACAGCCTCATTCGGGGAGTACTAATGATGGGACGTTTCCTGAGGGGGCATTCCTGAAGCATGAGTTCAAGGGCTCGTGGAGGGAAAAGAACCCAAGTGATTGATTCACTTGATTGTTATGTTGTATTTGCATCATTGGAGGACTCTAGAAATATTAGTTTGGGACCCTGGAAAGAGTGCTTCCGATATACAACGCTATTAATAAGCCGTAAGGACTAACATTTTCTCCGCTTCCGCCCCGTCTCGTAGTACCACTACTCCCTTCGTTCATTCCTCGCTCCGCTTCATAGCATACTTAGCGATCCAGCCCTTGACCACAACTTTATTACTTACTATGCAACTTCTTAGTACAAAGCGGTAACGGTTCCGCATTACGCACTTCGCGGTTACCTTAACCCCGTCGGCATAGTTGGCCCTGCTGTGGAACAGACGGCCGCGGAGGTCAACTTCTGGGTGGATGAGGAGATCGCGACCAAGGTTACAGAATCCCCAGGCATAAGAAAGCGACGCAGCGGCGACGACAGCGGCGATGACAGCGGCGACTTGGGGCCATCCACCAAGCCTCACCTCGCCCACGAGGACAGCCCGCGACCCCTCCTCCCATGGCGCCTCCATGGCGCCTCCATGGCGACAGCAAGCTCGGCCTCCTCCCGGTACCCTCGCCTTCGACACTCCTCCGCGCCCACACCGTTGCTGCATCTCCTGTAGGATGTTCCCTTAGGCCGGAAACCCTTCCTGTGGGATAGCCTCACCTGCCATAACTCCCGCCGGATACCTCAATGCCCATCCAATCACCCAGTCACCCAGTCACACAGTCACAAGGCACACAAACGAGAGACACGCAGATTTTTTGTTTTAGTTATGGTCAATTGTGTTCTAGTCATGAAAAGGAGGCCTGTAAGGATCTGCTCATCGCATCCAATACCCTTCACGTCCCACTCATTACCCAACTGAGCTTCCTCGTAGCCTCCCCCTTTTTCATTTTCCCGTTTTCATTTCGTCATGATCATCATTCTTTACACACGTCTCGTGTCGTCGCGGTCGTGCATTAGTACTCCTCGTCCTCCTCGTCCTCTTCCTGGTGAACGTTGCGGCGGTTCTGGCTGTGACCCGCCATGTTTGGCAGCATCATGACGCCACCCATGGAGTTCATCGTGGTACTGCTGGAAGCCTGGCGATTGTTGTGGCCCATGCCTCCGCCCCCGTTCGGGTTTGCGACAGCCAGTCGGGTGTTTTGGTTGTTGCCCGGGAGAGTTTGGCTGATGGTCACCAGACGCTCGTCGTTCTCTCGGATCTGGTTTTGCAGCGACAAGATCTCTCGTTCGCGACGCTCATACAAGGCGCCACTAGCCATGCCGTTCTCCCTCAGCTGGTCCATCATGACCATGTTCGACCGCAGAAACCTCTGGCGCATGACGTTGTCCCGAACAATTTGGGCCATGGCTGGAACCTGACCGAGACGCGCATAGTTCTCCTGCACCTCATTCTGCATCAACGCAGTCTCTGCTTCACGGTCCTCGTACATCGGGTCACCATGCATTCCCATATCAGCCATCTCGCGCATCTCCCGGATGTTGCCAGACACAGCCCGCTGCAAAATGACGTTCCTCTGAGCGATTCTCTGAATCTCAGCACGCGGAACCGTGCTCTGCTGAGGCTCGTCCTCCATCTTTCTACGCTTGTTGTTCTGCGTGGTCTGTCCGGACGCCTGATGTGGACGCTTCTGGGAGGTGCTTGCTGAGCCGGCCACGCTTGGGGCTCCCTGAGGAGGCGCCAACATGGCGGTGGTGGCAGGACGGATGTTGGTCGCGGGACCAGCAGTCTGGGCCATGTTTTGCATACCTCGAGCCAAGATGGAGGCGGTGGATCCCATACCGGCGTGGCGGGCATTGGTCGCAGGACCGGCAGTCTGGGCCATGTTTGGCATACCCCGAGCCAAGGTGGAGGCGGTAGAGCCCGTGCCGGAGGTGCGGACGTTGGTCGCAGGAGCGGGAGCTTGGTGCGCGTTCTGCATACCCTGCCGCTGCTGTACGCCAGGCTGCTGGCGGTTGGTGGAGGCGCCGGTGCTCATGATCTGCGCGGCTGGAGTCTGTCTCTGCTGCTGCTGCATAGCGTCCTGCTGGTGGTTCCCATAGACACTGGTGCTGACGCCTCGGGTGGTCGAAGTCTGTCCCTGCTGCGGGACAGGCTGCTGAGCCATGCCACTGGTACCGTTGGTCTCCTGAGCGGGAGGAGATGGAGTGCGGTAACCACTGTTGGCGGGTGTACCGTGGGCCATGAACACTTGCTGGTTGTTGGCATAGTTTCCGATGGGTTCATGGTCTTCGAAAGCCATGGCGCGGTGAGAGCTAGGGCCAGGCGAGGCACCGTAGAAGGGCTGACCATCCTGCTGCAGGCCCTGCTGCAAGCCCTGCTGCAAGCGCTGAGAAGCCTTGCGAGCACCGGTCGCCTGGTTCTTCTTCTTGCTCTTTGTGGTCTTCGCAGACTGGCCGGCAATGAAGTCGGCGGGCGAGGTGTCCAGACCAAGGCGAGCGTTAGGGTCGGCGTCGTACTGGACATCTGGCTCAGTCTCACAGCCGCTGCCAGGGCTGTTGCCAGGGCTGCTGCCAGCGTTGCTGCGAGCGCCGCGTCGGGCCTGTGGAGGGTACTTTCCTTGGGTGAAGCCGGGTATTGGGCCGTTTTCCAAGCCGAGAGCCATGCGTTTGCGTATGTTCTTCAGCAAGTGGTCCGGCTTGAGTGGTCGGCCACGACGGCGTCCTGAGGAACCCGACGAAGCCGACGAAGCCGGGCTGGACTTATCCCCTGAAACCTGAGCAGTCTGAGGCGTCTGAGGAGCCTGAGGGGATTGAGGGACCTGAGGGGTCTGAGGCACCTGAGGGGTAGCCTTCTTCCGCGCGCGACCAGTCGACTTCTTCGCCTCCACAGGTGCGGCAGTGGTCTGGGCGACTCCCTGCTGGGTAGGACCGGCAACATATCCGTTCGGGTCAGTGATCTGCCACTGGTTCTGTATGCTCTGAATCTGGGAGTGCGGCGACTGGTTCTGAATATTGGCGCCTGGAGCGGTGCTCTGCCACACGTTCTGCAAGTTCTGGATCTGGGAGTTTGGCGAGAAGCCCTGACTATCGTTAGCACCCGGGAAGCCCTGGGTGTTGGACATGCCAAGTTGAGCGGGGACGGCGGGCTGTGCGTAGCCCTGTGAGACGTTCGCAGACGGAGCAGCGTTGGGCAACTGGTAAGCACCCTGGGGAGGACCCATTTGCTGAGCAGTCTGGTATGCCTGTGTGTATCCCTGCGGGACGCTCGAATACCGAGCACCCTGAGAGATCTGATGGCCACCTTGCTGGGCGGCGCGAACGGCCTCTTCAATAACGCGTTGATTCTCAGCAACGCTCTGGGCCAAGCTACCCAGAAATGTTGCCGCACTAGGACTTGGCTGTCTGTACGCAGTATTCGCCGGGCCCTCCTCCCACGAGTCACTCAGACTCTGGTTTGGGATGACAGGAGGGATCGAGTCACCTCGCTGCGATTGTTGCCATCCAACAGAGACTTCGTAGTGGGTGTAATCACCTGGCGAAGCCGCCTCTGTACTGGGTCTAGTCGCGCGTGGAATCGGCGCACCTTCAACCTTGGCGACCTTCCTCGGGCCGCGGGGCTGCTGCTCCTCAATAACGTGTCCCGCGTCCTGCTCGGCCACGATGTCTGCTGGAAGTTGCAGGGTGTTGGAAGGCTGACGATGACCAAGAGGTGCGGGCTGCAGGAAGTTCTGCGGCAGATACTCAGACTGGCTAGGAGTGGTGTATTGCATGGCAAGATGAGAATCCTGCATCTCCACGGTCGGGCGAACCTCCTCATCGCCCATGTGCTGGCCAACAGCAGCATCGTCGTGGAAGTCGATGTAGTCGTTGAAGAAGAACGCATCCGCGAACACAGCATCTTGAAAGTCCTCGGTGCCAGGGAGATTCTCCTCGTCGATGACCATGGGGTTATCGTAGGTACCGTTGGAGAAAACGGTCTGCTGCTCTGGGGCAAGCTGAGGGTTGTCGTTGGGTGCATCAAGGATGCTGGGTCTATCAACGTACTGGGCGATCAGGTTCATGTCGCCATAGTCGGTGTACTCTTCAAAGCTGCCAACTTCTTCGTTGAAGACCTGATCGTTGACTCGTTGCAACTCGTCCAACTCAGGGACGCCGCTGCTTGGGTTGATGTCTTCCAGTTCGTCACGATTCAACTGGTGTTCGCCGACCTGTTCGGTGAAGGCGTCATCTGAGGACTCGACCGAGGGGAGAGCTGACTGCTCGGGTGCAATGGTTTCTGGCTCCGCAATGGCGGAAGCATCGACTTGGGTAGCAGCCTGAGCCTGTTCAATGACAGTTGGCATCTCTTGGATGGAGGAGGTGAAAGTTGGAACCTCGGTGCTCACGGTGTTGATCGCGGGGGACTTGTTATCGAAAGCCGAGAACATGGACGAATGGAATCCCTCATTGTCGTTTTCGTGTGTCTCGAGCGCCGCCAGCATATCAACCTCGAAATCAGCATCACCAGAGAGGTTTGCGTCGGGAGTGGTTGTCATGTCTGTGTCGCCTGTCATGGACAAGTCCACTGCCGCCTCAACTTGGGGAACGTGGGTTTCCGTCTCGCCTTGGGAAACCTGGGGCTCAGTCTCGACGTTCATGGATACGTCAACTGAAGCCTCAGCTTGAGGAGCCTGGGGCTCGGTGTCGCCAGTCATGGGCACGTCTACTGCAGCCTCAACTTGAGGAACGTGGGTCTCGGTTTCGCCAGTAATGGGCACGTCCACCGCAGATTCAACTTGGGAAACGTGAGTCTCGGTTTCGCCTTGGGCATCCTGGACCTCGGTCTCACCAGTCTTGGACACGTCCTTGTCAGAACCTTGGTCAAACGAAGAGACTTCGTCGTTGTTCAGATCCGTGTTCATGGCGGTATCCTCAGCAAGAGTTGGCTCCTCGACTGGCTCGTTGATGACCGGAATAAGAGCCTCGGGCTCGTCGTGGACAACCTGAGTCTCGGTCTCACCAGCCATGGACACGTCGTCATCCGAGCCTTCACCAAACAGGGAGTCTTCGTCGTCGCTCGGAGTATTCATGGTGGTATCCTCAGCAGGAGCAGACTCCTCAACAGGGGAAGACTCTTCAACAGGGGAAGACTCTTCAACAGTAGCAGACTCCTCGACTGGATCGGGAGTAGGCGCCGGAGGGGGAGCAACCTTGGGCGCGGACTGGGGAGCAACAGTTTTTCCAGACGTTCGCTTCTTGCGAGGGATCCAGTTGCTGAGCGCGACCATGAAGTCCTCTTCGCCAATGGACTCGAGAAGCTCCTCACGGTCAGCGTTGAGGCCGTCAATGCGCTCAAAAACGGCTTGCATGATGTCTGGGTTGTTCCGTTGGAAATAGGTGGTGCCCATAGTGTTCTCGTTCCACAGCTCCTTGATCTTGTCATTGATGGCGACAGCTTCGAGGAAGATCCGATCCTGTCTCTCAGTTTCCTCATCAAGCTCGATGCCGGCCCTCTTGAGCGCGTCTTCGCGGTTATTCTTGGCCGCGATAATGCCTTCATCCATCATCTTGATGTGCAGCCGGTTCCGCACGCTGGCACGCTTCCGGTGGCAGTGACGGAACCGCTGAGTGCAGGCCCGGATGCATTGCAGAGCGCCGATACGCCTGATTTGTGCGGGATCGTCATCAGAGTCCACGTCAGACTCAGAGGAGGTAGTGCTGGAGTCGTTCGCCTCATCGTCACTGCCCTTCTGAGGGGGCTCAATGATGATCGTAGGCAGTTTGAACCGCTTAGGCTGCTCATCAGGCATGGTCTCCTGCGCAGAAGGAACAGTCTTGGTCGCAGAAGCCTCAGCAGTCTTGGTAGACGCTTCAACATCGGTAGCATTGTCCTCCGAAGTGGTGTACAAGTCGGACATGTTGTCGACGTGGTCGCAGTTGTTCTTCAGCTCGCGCTGAGGCTTCGCCCAGTCGGGCCACTTGCCCTTTCCGTAAGTCACTGAGCCGGTCGGACGGTACTCGTAAGCAGGAGAGACGGTGACTTCAATTTCACCATCAGCGCTCATCAGACCCTTACGTCCGATGGTTGGGTGCTGCTCAGGGGTCTCGTGGTCAGAAGCCTGCTCGATGTCGGAAGCAGTGACCTCACCCTCGTGATCAGAGCCGTCTGTAGCATCCTCGTGCTCGGACACCTCCCCCTCAGAAGCGGTGTCGTAGACAGGGGCAGCAGCAGTGACCGGAGACTTGCGGGCCTTGCGGGCAGGACACTTGTGCGCGGTAGCCAGGTTCTCCTCGGCCTCACCCTCGTGCCCGCTCTCGTTACCAGAGTCGACGGCGTGAGCAGTGAAGGGCTTCTTGCGAGACGTGGTCGGGTGCTTGCTGGTCTCCTCGGCAGCGTCCTCAGCCTCAGAGTCGGCGTGGTCGCTAGTCTCATCGAAAGACTCGTACACGGATTCAGAGGCATCGAGCACGTCTTCATCCGAACCACCATCGATGGCATGGACAACAGGAGGGCGTGTACCAGGGAGGTGCTTGTCGCCGTACTTGTGGAAGCCGGAAGTGTTGGTAGAAGGCTTTTGGTCGGCAGCATCATTCTCATCGGTGGTGTAGATGACTGCGGGGCGAGTGTCAGGCAAGTGCTTGTCACTGTATCTGTGGAAGCCGGATGCGTTGGTAGAAGGCTCCTCGTCCTCGATAGGTGCATCCTCATCGTTGACAGAAGCACCCTCATCGCTGCCAGACTCATCCTCATCGTTGACGGAATCAGAATCATCGAGCATCTCCTCGTCTGAATCGCCATCGTTGGCAAGGACAACGGGAGGCTGTGTGCCAGGCAAGTGCTTGTCGCCGTACTGGCGGAAGATGGGAGTCTTGACAGGATCGGTCTTGGCAGTATCACCCTGGACGATGTTCTCGATCGACTTCTGGAACATGCGGTTGCTCACTTCCTGGGCAGGGTCGTTCAATTGGAACTGAAAACCGACGCCGGCCGTGTCCTGGTTCTGCACAGTCAGACGCTCGTCCTCAGACGACTCGTCTTGGACGGCGGCAGCCTCGATGGCCTCCTGGATGGGCTGGTAGGCGATGCGCTCAGCTACCTCCTTGGCGGAGTCGCCCACCTTGAAGCTGAACTCGCCAACAGGTGCGCTGAACGACCGGGAGGTGGCGGGGGAGGGGAAGCGGAACAGGCGGGGGTCGCTGAAGACAGATTCATCGCTGGTGGAGCAGGTGGAAGCCTGCTCGCCGAAAGAAATCGCCTCGATACTGCGGTAGGGGGCGCTAGCGTGGCGCTTGACAACAAACTTCTGGATGTCCTGCTCCTCGCCAGGCTTGTTGGCAAAGAACGGGGTCTCGATCTCCGCATTGCCGAAGTCAGCCTTGTAAGCGACGAACTTCTCCTCGTACTCGGCAGAACCGAAAGTGAAGCCGAAGCTGCGGACCTTGTAGTGGTGGGAAGTACGGGCACCGTTGTGGCTCACGGCAGGGCCCTTGGGGACTATGTCCTTGCGGTGGTCATCATCGAGCTCAGCGTCGCGCTCAGCCCGGGACTTGGTGTGGGTGTTGGACATCTCGGTGTCCTCGATGGACATGTCGTTGCCGACGATGTCGGCGGCCAGCATCTGGTAGGGAGCCATCGTGATGATCCTCGATGTGTAAGAGAGATCGAGTCGTTTCTTCGATGTCTGACCGAGTGGTTAGCTGCTGTTCAATATCGATGAAAGGCTGGGTTCATGCGATTGAAGAGAGGATGAGGTGCTTCTGATGATGGAGAAAGACACTTACCAGTTGATACCAAGTGGTCGGCAAGTGCGAAGAATCCTTTTGTCTTGGAAGGTGTTCTTCGGTGGACTCGTAATGAGTGAGAAAAGAAAAAGGGGAAAAGGGGTATCGTATCGTATCGTGATGATGGCCACGTAAACGTTCGTAAGTCGTCGCAAACAGGTGCTACCTTCAACAATCTTCAAAACGGAAAGCGTGTCGAGACACAGATAGGGAAGATTTGTTGCGATCATAAAGGTTGGTGTACAAGAGTACAAGTTGTTGGTGCTATCCCCCGGTCGTGGCAGGAAGGCAGAAAGGGAGGTCGAAGACGCAAGGAAAAGCGGATTCGAAGGAGATCGTGAAACGAAGTTCGAGGTTGGTTGAAAACTGTTGGACAGAAGTCAGGAATCGAAATTCGCTGTAAGACAGGATGAGTTAGCTTTTGGTTCGGTTCGAGAAACGATTGAGGGTGGTGAGTGGTGGTCAAGTCAAATCAAGGTGAGAGAAAGGTGGTTGGGGCGCCGGTTGACGAACTCGAAACTGAAAAGTTGCAGGTTGCAGGTCAGAATTCGAGAGGGGCGGTGATTTCCAAGTGAAGGTAGCTCGCTAGCCCCGCCAACTTGGTCGGGCCTCGCTTGAGGCGACGAAGATGATGGGCTAGAGGGGCCGCTGTAGGAGGAGTTGCGCTCGCGAAGCTGGAAACTACCCAGCCTTCGCGATCAGGCTGATGGTGCAGTGTGTGATGATTTTATCACGAAGCTCACCAGCTCACCAGAGTACCAATTGGTCGAGTCCTGTCGCCTGCTCGTGATGAAACAAACAGTAAGACGGAGGGCAGTGGTGAGGACGGTAAACTTGAGACGCAACTTGCGGAAGAGGTGTTGGTGCAGTAGGATGTAGTGAGGGGAGACGAGGCTTACCAGGCTACCAATTTCGTCACGAGAGGGCGAGACGAATTGGCAACGCGAGGGGGATGATGAAGGTTGAGGATGGTAAACTTCAATAATCGCAGGGTGCGAAGTAGAAGTTGATGTGGAAGAAGGAATATGAGCGATGGGAAGCTTACCAAGTTGTCAATTGTTTCGCGGGAGGGCAAAACGTAACTGGCAACGTGAGGTTGTGTGTGGTGGGTGAACTTGAAAATTCGAAGCTTGCGGAGGGGGGGGGGGATTTTGTGGTAGGAAGTTGGGAAGACGAGAGCTGGTGCTGCAGGGGCTGGCTTATCAAAGAGCCACAAACGTCACCCAGTTCTCAGTTTCGACGCACTTGCGACGTGAGAGAAACCGGAGGAAGAAGCTGATGGTGTAAAAAGGGGAATAAGGGATTCGTCTGTCTGGGGAGGCTCACAAGATCGTGCCTTGAGGACTCTTCGCCGGCATGAAGCCCAACTTGCGATGGAAGACAATCTCTGATATGGAGAGAAACAAACGGGAACAAATTGAGTCTGACGCAGCTTGCAAGACAAGAAGCAGAGGTGCTGTTGCCCTGGGGAGGCTTACCAGGTCGCCAATTGTCCAAGACGTGCTCGCTGGAGACAAACTGACGATACGTAAACGTGTTCTGGGAGGAGGAGGAGCAGCTCGAGAGGAACTCGTCTCACTTGAGCACGACCGACTTGAGATGCAACGAGTGGGTGAAATATCAAAAGGGGGTTATACTTACACGCACGAGGCTGATGAGAGATCGTGACGATGAAAGGCATCAATGGGGAGGGAGACAAGAGGAGGAACTGTACATACCGTCACGAGTGTAGTTGAGTGTGTTGGGAAGAAGGAAGAAGAGTCCGACAGCAGAACCGAATTCCAGTCGGTCAGGTATAGGTGCTGGCGAAGCTGGGGGGCAGGGGTGGGTCTCATAGGAGTGGGCCCTGGCGATGGAGCTACGGTCACTTCGCAAAGATGGGACGGGGAAAACTTCGGGAACGCCTTCTGTATTTTCTGAAAGTTCAGTGAGTCTACGACGTGTCTTTTTCCTGGATTCTGACTGCTCTTGTGTGATGATCTTCAATGTCCTAAGGGTTTTCGCATAAGGGCATCCCAGGACAAATGGTATAAGGTCACCGGGGCGGCCGTTCCTGCTTGCGGTGTTCACTGTACGCACGCTCCTGAGTCCGTCTGAAAGCTTGCATACAACGACACCTTAATTGCATGCCGCACACCAGCCGGCACAAATGTCGTATCATCAAGTTAAGAAGCATGCATGCGAACAGGAATCACGGGTTGTTGTGCGTCAAAGTGTCACGGCGCGGCGCATGAGAGCATCACAAGTCTAAGCAGGTACTTCAATTTCTAACGGATCGCGGACAATATCCCAAATGTCATCTTGGAGTAACACATATCCTGTCAAGTATGCGACCTTCGGTATGTGTATTAGCAGCACACCGATGCAGCAAGCTGAGCTCGAAACCTTGGGGACAATCCATCCTATCCCGTCGCTTCGAAAATGTGGTACACAAACGGGAAAATAGAATATACTGGTACCAAAGCAAGATACGAATCTAGTCTCTATGAGAGTCGTGTCTAGCACATTTCCCTCGAAAACCAAGTCTAGGTGCTGCGGTCTTTTCGAAGTGTATCGCTGGTCTTTCCTCCATTTCCACTAAAGTGAATGAATTCGGGCTATTGTGTGCGTCTCATACTACATGATAGCATGCGAGAACAACCATGAGTCGCGAGTTGCAAAAATGAGGTCGGAAACACCGTGTGCGTTCAGCGACCAGCATATCGCGCCTAGCAAGGCTCGCATGTCGCTACCTGAGCATCCCACAAACTCCACTGGGAATTTTCTGGAGGTCATGATATGCTTGATTATTGAAAGTCGAAAATCGTGCATTTGTGGATAATATCTTTTTATTTGACCGAAAGTTGAAATTGTGAGCAGGCCGTGGGCGTTTTGAGATTCAGCCGTGATGTTGGACGTCGTGACAGGGATACGGTGACCTGCGAATCTCTACCGGGGGTACCCCTGCATTACACGAGGCTGCCTCGATAAGCCACAGCCTTGCTTCTCCGACCGATGGGTGACAGTTTCAACCAGACTTTGGGATTGTTCGAAAACCATATGTCCAAAATACGTTCTTGGCATACACACAGAATTTTTCTTAAATGCATCGGTACTAGCTCTCCGGACATAAACGCTGTACGATGAATTTGATCTAATCTCTGCTCCGTAAACACTATGATTGAAAGACTTGGATAAGTAAACCATGCTGTATAATCTGCTCTGCTTGTACAACCATGACTTCTTTTTCTAAACTTCCAGACCCCCCCCCTCTCCCACAATTTCCACCCAGTTAGCTTGTATCCATGCTGCTCCTCTTGTGAACCTGGCTTGAATCTGGACCGACGGGGTTCATCATATTCTGAAATGCTAGCTAGTGAATGTACGTATACCATCCAAATCAAATGACGAGCCCAACTGTTTCTGCTCGAGAGAAATCTTGAACATCGAGTACAACCACCTGATCACCAAAAATCTGCTAATTGTGGCGAATCAGCTCCGAGAAAGGGGGTCTGAACGCCCTGTCAGGGTTTCTCACAACAAAATCTGCCATTTTTGGGGTTCAGGCATGTACATAACCACTGAGTGTTTTCAACACTGGATTTTGGATTATCGGTTATCATCTGTTGGCTTTTTTGATTCTCAACAACTGCGTATATTCGGATAGTTGCAAGGAGGCGCTACCTAAGTAGTGTCACCCGAAAAGACTTAGTTAGTCTTCTGTGCTCCTGAGGCTTAGCCTATCGGCAGAGAAGATACAGGCGCGCTTGATGATCTTCCTGTCTCTATTGAACATTGACTAACTTGGCAGAAGTGGAGAATCATTATTTCTGTCAATGTTGTATACGACCTATCATCAGGTACCTTAGTCCGGTCCCTTTGCTGCATCTCACACAAAACTCCACATATCGAGATCAAGTGCCTCTCCCTGTAGATCTCAGGCTCGGAGGATGAATAGGGGATGGAATCGTCATGAGGTTCGAATCAGAGGCAACAACTTTGGTGGTTAATGTTGCCGCCTTTGAAGTATGCTTCGTTGTGCTGCATGCTTCGAAACAGGTAGGCTCCGCGCGTAGAGGGGATAATCGGTTCTTGTTGAGTTGAGATCCAGGAGAGGACTTATGGGTGAAGTATCTGATGATTCGAATTATACACAACAGCCTGTGTAGCTGATTCCGCCTCCGAATCGTGGTTCGTGCTACTGAGTACCTCTAAATAGGCGGTGTACGCGAATCGAAGAAGCTGAATGATTCTCGTTGCAGTTTGTGGATCGTTACGACCATTATACCAATGATTCGATTAGAAACGATCTTCTTGCTTGGGTCTCCTTCTTGCATGTAACGCGGACTTTTACATATCAAAACCAGCCGTTGGGTGGCAGAATATTGAAGCGGCAGAGTATGAACCGCCGAGCCCCAAAGGGTAGTAGTGAACATGTTATCCGGGACTGGAAACGATGCGTTGATGTTTCGGCGTGTCCATGGAAAGAATTCAAGATCAGCTCAGACACCTGTCGGGCATCCCCGTATCAAGAGGTACAGAAGGCGTGAATCGGGAGAACGTGTACTGTGAGGTCCGGCTCAGAGGCAGCTGCCTTACTGAAAATGAGAAAGGACCCAGAAGAGTGAAATATATCCATCGTAAACGCGAGGATTAGAAGGCGAGAGAGAAGTGTAGCAGAGTAGTCATAACTTTAATGGCTGCCGTAATATATAGGTATTTTGACTATGCCCATGCCTTCACGGACGTGGTCACTGTCTCTTTTCTGAGCTGTGTCAGCGCAGAAGACGATGGAGGGTTCAAGGTCCAATTTAAATACTTATAAGGACAATTTAATTTGCAGATCTGAAGTCTTGGAATTAGAATGAGAGCCCCTTCTGTTGCGAATCGCGCATCTTAATATCCACGGAGCCGATTACTTCACGGCACATGCTGGGCACACTTCAGATCAGGTTATCCTTCAAAAGAATAAAATTTTCTCTCTGACTCTCTTATCTATTAATTATCCAATAATCAACTCAGTGGAATTATCGCTGAAGGCTATCTCATGACTGATGGCGGTGCCGGAGCGCTCCTGCCAACGGTGCAGCCCCGTCTGTTGGCAGTACTCTCTCAAGCCCACATCCAATTACAACGGACTATGAAGCATTGAAATTACGAGTTAAATTGATTCCGGGTCTGAAAAACAACATGCTGCAATTTGCAAGCCGAGGGATCACCAGATCCTACCGCAGACGACGCGGCCACCGGGCAGCTGCCATCGTACGCTCGCCCTAGGATATCTTACTCTGAAGAATCTTTTGCTTGGGTTGGAATGTAAACTACGAGGCGTTTCCGACGACAGGAACTACTGGAGCCATTTGATCTATCAGACGGACGCCTTGGGCGCGAAGTGTTGTGGTCGCGGTTGGAAACGCAGGTGACAACGCCCCACATTGGGCAAACCCAACAACTCCCGATTGGACCTCTACTCAGACCCTCATAAGCGACAACAGTCCCGTGATCATAGTGAGAGGGGAAGACGTACGATCCCAAGATTCCCTGGTTTATCTTGATGCTGCCCCAGAGAGTGAGCACTGACGGTAGCGTGGGAGGGCTGTATTCTCCAAGAATCCAACCTCAACGCGGTCGCTGAACAATGCCCCCCCCCCCCACTGGGAACCCTTCCCCAACGGGACAGTAATACTATACAGCGATATATCGTGACGTATCTTGCTGTAAACTTTGGCCCGAAAGTCTCAAGACCGCACTCCAGGCTGGGAGAGGTGGAAGTTGCCGTCGTCTTCACCCAAGTCTTTGTGGACAAAGAGGCTCACCGATGCCCAGAAAATGGCTCCATGAACGATCAAGTACACCAACACCTCCATGAAATGCGCAGCGGATCTGGACTANNAAAAAAAAAAAAAAAACAGTCCCTGGAAGTACACCTCCCTCAACCGCACGCTGCCGACCTACAGGGGTTACCCGTACCACCTCTACCGTGGCGCACCGCCTGACTGATCCTACCGATCGTGACGACGCACAGGAAGGTTAAAAGAAATACTTCAAAGACACGCCGCTCAACGACATGCCTCAGCGAATATTGAATGGGCGCAACAAGCGCCCGGAACATGGCCAGGACTATGTCATGCTTCCACGCAGACAGCTCAAGCTCGCCAACGCCGTGGTCCACACCACCAGCATGGATGGCCCTCAGCCAAAATGTTCAAGCCGTTGCGATGCAGGACATACCCCGCAACAAGCTCGAACACATGTTGATGAAGATGGTCCGTCTGTGAGCGAGATCACGGGGAAAGGCACCAGCTCGTCTCGGTCTCGGCGGCCTGCCTGATGTCTGACTGTGGACGACCGTCGTGCCCCGGCCGCTTCGTCACTGGCAGCGAGATCAGGTGGACCTCCTCGCAAGAAATTTGGAACCATAAGAAAAAAAAAATGTACACGGAGCTGTCGAGGCCTTTGAGCCATGGCAGGGAGGTGGGGGTGGGTCTACCTGACGATGTTTTGAGTATGAACTGATGGATTGATTCGTGAACAGAACGCGCCGAATACTTCGAGATGATCTGATCACCATGAAGCATCGGCACAAAGTCTAAGAAGAGGCTTATATCGTCAGGTTCGATCAAACATGAATATCTATCGAGTACGAGTGGCGCTATACTTGACCAGTATAAGAATATTCACAAATGTTCATAGGCCTACATTGCGTGTGGCGAGGGCGGGTCTCGTCCATCTAAGCTGAGCGCAATTGTTCACCTTTGCGGGAGGGACATACTCTGCAAGAAGTCGTGGACACCAAGTGTCTCACCGTGATGATGGTGTGCAGATCTGGCAAACGGTCAGATGGATCAACAGGATCGAGGGACTGTGCCTTTCCATCAAGCATAAGTACCTAGGTAGAATTTCTATGAATGTTCACCTTAAGCTTGCGAGCCTCAGCCATTCAATGTCAATCAACGCCTGCCAGCCTTGCCCGATGGATTTGACAGGCCCGCCCCCATGTCCATCCAATTCCAATCTACCCCTTCCCCTGCCCTGTACCAAATCACCGTCGTAGGGCCGGCCGTCAAAGCACGACCTTACCTCACGCCAAAGCCCCACAGTGGGTATCAAAACCGGCCCTGCGGTCGTCGCCCCCGAAGACTCCGAGGCGCACCTTTGGCCCTTCCAATTCAAATCATGTTACCAGTCTCCTGGTGAGTGTCTAGCGTCTCTACACAAGGCGTGCTTTCGTGTTGGCGATTGGTGACTGATCGAATCCTGAAAGCAATGTAGGCATCCCCATGGAGCCGTTGGAGAACGCTAGGTGCCCAGGAAAGGCGGCATAGCGGGCCTCCTTCGCGTGCTGATTATCTATGTTCGCTTCGTAAGGTCTCCCTGGTGAATGTGTGCTTACCCGATATTCGCCATGCGCCTCAAAGTTCCCGCTCGTGAGGGAGCCGTAGTCCCGATGAGGTGTCATACTGAGACTGGCTCTCTCTGATGTTTGGGTATTGGTTCCAAACCCATAAGCCACGAAATTGCCGGGGTACTGAGGTTGTGTCATGCGGAGATTGGCTTCGCTTTTCTCCTGCTCCCGAACTAGCCTCTCTGCATCCTGATCTCCATACTACCGAGCTTGACCATGAACGGCCACGTCCTGTCCCTGCTTCCCTTTCCCCGTCCCTCCACGCAGAACACATTCCTCATTTCTCTCCTAGGAGACCTCCTCGACCATCTTGCGAGGTCCACGGAGCCCAGAACTGGAACGAGCAGCGTTGACGAACAGCCGACCGGCAGGTCCCTCCATCATCTCTTGGGGAATGGCAATGCGGTTGCCCTCGCGGCTGCTGGTCCAGCGGATGAAGATCGGGTTGGGTTTCCTGACCCCGTCTTCCCCCTCCTGGCCCTCCTCGCCGATGGCCGCAAGGTTCTTGCGGTTTGTCTTGCCGGCTTGCTTCTTGAGGAGCTTGTTGATTGTCTCTTGCTGCGAGCGGGAGATTCCAGTCAGTAGTGGCTCCACATTGCTGAGGTACGGAGGCGGAGCCCAAAGACATGGGAATGAAGTGGAGTGTTTTTATATATATAGCGTACCTTGACTTCCTCGTTGCGCTTTTCGCTGAGGTTGCGGCGTCGCCGGGCCATCTCTGCACGTCGCATGGCCTTTTCTTCTACCGTGAAAACCTTTTTGGCTTGGACCTCTGGTGAAAACAAATCTAGTCAGTAATGTGATCTGACAGCATAACCACACCCACCATAGTATAAGAGGCGCACCGTTCGAGAGAGCCTGGTAATGACTCTCATCAAGCCCTTCGAATCGGGCCCTCTGGCGCTGCGTCATCTTGGACAGGTCGGGTGTCTCGCCGCGGCTGCCGTCATCATCGCTGTCAAGGTCTGCAGCGGCAGGGATAGCAGGGACGTCCACATCGGGCTCGCCCTCGGCGTCAGGCTCCTCTATCTCTTCACCCTCGGCGTCCATGTCCTCATCTTCTTCCTCGCCCTCAGCGTCCTCATCCCCAAGATTCAAGTCCTCGTCGTCGCTGTCGAGATCGCTGAGCTCATCGTCATCAGAATTATCAGCGTTGATAGCGGCAGACTGGCCAGCGGCCTTCTTAGGGGTGACCTGCTTGGTCTTCTTGCTGGAAGGCGAGGCCTTGACCGGCTTGGAAATCTTGATCACGGGAGCGGGTTGCGCGGGCGTCATGTCGGCGTCCTCCTCGCCCTCTGCATCCTCATCATCCTCGCCCTCTGCGTCTACATCCATCTCGTCCTCGATGGCTTCGCCGTCGGCATCTTCGTCGGCATCGGCATCGTCCATCTCTTCGTCTTCCTCATCGTCATCTGGCGCCGCAGCAGCAGGAGCGCCGACCTTGAGAAAAATTAGAGGCCATGTTCCCAGCGAGGCTCATCTCGGGCGGATCAACATACCTGGATCTCATCCTCACCCTCCTCCTCGTCGTCCTCGTCGGAATCGTCAACAACATAGCTCTTCTTACCGCCACGAGTGGGACGCTTGGGAGCCGAGTCACTGCTGACTGAGATGCTGGAGCCTTGCCTGTTGGTGGTCGCCTGACGGAGCTTACCGGCCGGCAACTTGACGGTCAGGTAGGTGTGGTCCTTGTCGCCCGAGCCGCTGCGGGACACGGAGGCGAGACCCTTGCCGTCGCCGCCACGGCGTGATGATCGAGAAGACGACATGTTGTCTCTGTCTGCCATGTCAGTAATTGCGACCGAGGCCTTTTGGGCCGCCGAGCGGCGCGGTCTCGAAGACATGATGATTAAAGGGCGGGGTGATGCGGTGTGCGGCGGCGCGTTCCAGTGGATGTGGTGGATGAAGGGGATGATTCCTGAGGGAGGAGGATGATGAAAGTGCAGTGAGATGTTACGAGATGTCGTTGAAAGAGCTGGCCCGAAAATGATTGGGTCGGTAAGCGGTGGGGGCACAAGATAGATTAACCACGCCGCTGCCAACGAGCGGGTGAGGTCGAGGTCGAATTAAGCTCGCCGGCTGGGGGCGTATTTTGGCAGGTGGCAATGCGGGCGAGATGATGCGAGGTCGCACCAACGTGGGTTACCGGCTGGTTCCTGCAGACAAGGCGGAGATGGGGAGGGTCTACTAAGCCAAGGGAGACTCCGCGGCCTGCAGAGACGCTGGGATGTGCCGGAGTCTGCGATGCCGTTGGTGGAGGGAGACCCAAAGCGGCGAAGACGGGAAAAACTGGGCTGCAGGGTCCAGTCCAAGTCTGTGATGGAGATGGAGATGGTGATGGAGATGGTGGTGGCGATGGCGATGGCGATGGAGAGATGCAGGACGGAATGGAAAGAGGTGCCTGGTGGATGAGTGTGATGTGCCTTGCGGGACTAGCCTCGTCTGACAGCCCGGGGTTCCTTTCCGTGCGTGTCGTCGATGACTTGCGGGATCGGCCGAGCCAATTTGCATACGGAGTCGTGGGTGGGAACTCTGCAGATTCAACGACACCCGTCGATGAGGGCAGCTTCCGTGATGCCAGTTGACAACTTAATCAAGATGACCGGTCACTGGGCTGCGTTCCTTTTCTAGGTGTACCCTTGGCACCCCGAACATGTGCAGCCACATGCACCAGCTGTTGTTACCACCGGGCAGCCCAGTACGACCGGTTGTCCGGGCCAAGTCAAGTCAGATGGGGTCAATCTCGAGTCGCCGGCAGTGGCGACTCCAACCTTGGGAAATTCTTCGTTCCCTTTCGGGTCGTTCCCTTTCGGGAATGTGAAGTCGTACCCAACGAGACGAGTCCGCAACCCCTGACAGGACTGGGGAGACCCACTCCGCGATGAGCACCGCACTTGATAGCAATTGCCCGGATGAGGAGCGGCTACTTTGTAGATCCTCTCAGAAGATGGAACATCCGAATCTCCGATTGCAAGATCCCGGCGTCTTGATCCCGGCCGGGGATGCGGATGCAGTGTTGATGCAGCGATGTGGTGGTGTGGCGATGTGGTGAAGCGAGAGAGAGAGGCGTTGAGGAAGAGCGCACCGCATGATGATGATGATGGTGATGGTAATGGTAATGGTAACGGTGATGATAGGAGACAAGCACCACTTACCTAGAAATATGTACTCAGTCGGATTGCAGTGTATGTTTGGTAGATCTTCGGCATGTGGCTGGCTGGGCCGAGCCCCTTTGTTCCCTTCAGTTGGGATGCACAGTGAGACCACGCCCGCAGGCTCTGGAGGGATCGCTTTGATCTGACTGGAGTATCAAGCTTCGTCTAATAACCCTGAAGCGCCTCTTGTCAGTTGTGCGACTGCTGTGCGACTGCTGTGCTACTGCTGTGCTACTGCTGTGCTACTGCTACGCAGCCTGCACCAAGCTCGAGCAAACACAAGCCAGACAAACATGGGCCGAGGTAGCATACCGTGGAGCGTGGAGGATTCCGTCCAGTGAGACGCGGTGGTTGAGACGCACAGGGGCGATCTGTCCTGGCTCTGGCGGCGATGGAATATGCTTTTTGATATCCAAATCCCGCCCGTCGATGTCGATCGTGCCGTGTGGTGGGACTTGAACCGGCCGCTTTACCGGATGAACGGTGGGTCGTCGTCGTCGCCACGAGTCTGTCTACCACAGCATCCGAAACCGATGACCGTTGCACTGGTGTTGATGCTCAGACTGGCGACCTTCGAACGTGAGCGTACGGCATAAAACCCAAAGGATTCTCAGAGACCAGACCGTCGACTTCTGACTTTGTTTCAAGGCTCAAGGCAGGAGGAGTAGCTCCCTGCAGAGATGCTTTTGCTTTTCAGGCCTGGCCTGTTCCATGTACCTCTGTATCTGGTCTGTGCGCACCAAGCAGGAGCCGAGGTCCCTGGACATGAGCTCTGCCGGCCGGTGGTGACCATGACGACTTCAACCCTTTGCCAAACTTCTGCCAATTCTACTCTGTTTTCTTTGAAACCCTCCTTTCACCCTCCGTCTTGGATGAGTCTCGAAGTGCAATCCACACACAATGGGTGACTCAGATGAGGACAACAGACCAGCTGCCTTGGTGCCTTCATGGCAGCAAGCAGCATCCACACAGGCTGAGGACTCTGGCTCCTCTACCGAAAGCACTCTGCAACAAGCCAGGAGATTCTTGCAACAAGAGACAGTAAAGAACTCAAGCAGGGAGAAGAAGACTGAGTTCCTGAAGACCAAAGGCCTTGAAGAGGCAGACATCACCAAGCTCCTAGACGAGACAACCACCCAACCCACAACAAGCCCACCGCCGCCACAGCAACCCACACAACTCGAAAGCACAGACACCAGCAACACCTCCCCAGAGAGCAAAGCCGACCACCCCCCAATAGTCACCTACCCAGAGTTCCTCACCAAGCCCACCAAACCCCCGCCCCTAATCACCGCCTCAGGCCTCCTCAACTCCCTCACCCTCGTCGCCGGCGTCTCCACGCTCGTCTACGGCGCCACGAAACACCTCGTCAGCCCGATGGTCGACACGCTGACCCGAGCCCGCGCCGACTTCCACGCGAACGCCAACAAGAATCTCTCGCAGCTCGTCGAGAAGCTCGAGCACGCCGTCTCCGAGATCCCCGCCGGCTACCACGCCGCCGGCAAGCGCCACGAGAAGGACGACGGCGCCGATGACAACAACAACAACCACAACCACAACAACAGCAGCAGCAGCAGCACGTACGACGACCCATCCGAGCTCTTCCACCGCGACGTCGGCGTGCAGACCTCCCCACCGCCCAGCCCGCCCTCGCTGCCCAACCCTCTCGCCGGCGCCGCGAACCCGCGCACCCCCGCCGAGCAGATGCAGCACCAAGCGGACCGGCTCGCGCGGCTGAGCGTTGG
Organism: Juglanconis oblonga; assembly: GCA_003012965.1. Taxonomy (NCBI): domain Eukaryota; kingdom Fungi; phylum Ascomycota; class Sordariomycetes; order Diaporthales; family Juglanconidaceae; genus Juglanconis; species Juglanconis oblonga. The sequence continues at coordinate 21,356 of MUZH01004121.1, read as the reverse complement.
GGTGCGGAGTCTTTCGACGGACGTCATACACCAGGCCGAGGAGATGGAGGCGACCAAGACCGTGCTGGACAAGTTCGGGTCGGAGCTGCACACCTTGACGTATCCGCCTGAGTCGTTCGGGGTAGGGAGTAATTATTTGTACGGGGCGGCGAAAGGGGAGCCGGACGATGAAGTAAACCGGGTCAAGATGAGCATAAGGGGGGTGAAGGGGGTTTTGTTGAGTACAAGGAGTTTTCCGGCTACGACCCGCTAAAGCAAGGGACGGACTCTAACGGAGCAAGGTTTGGGGTTTGAGGAGGGGCTACGGGAAGGGGAGAATGTCGTCGTTGAGTTGTTTCCCGGCACTCTATCGGGGCGTTGTTCTAGGTACGAGTCGGGGTTGCGTAGGGAACGGACTCAGGTGGTGATGCGATCCGAACTGGGTAAAGGGGAGACGCCAGCAGGATGCCCTAGGAGTCCTGTCAGAGGACCACGTATTGGCTACAAAGCGATGAATACATGCCATGATACCCTCCTGCCGTCTTGCATATCATGACTATTTCCAAGAGGAGACTTTGAGGCAGGAGTAAACTGTATGATTCTACATACCATTCGATGGTGTAAATGTCCCGTCCCAGCCATTTGTCCCCGGTGTCCAACTGTTCTGCCCTTACCTTTTGGCTAAAAGCATTCCCAAAGTCCAAGTCATTGCTCTGAATCTTGGTACAGACAGTAGTAGTATGTATTCATAGCTACCAAAAGCCAGTATCCTCAGACAATAGCTCCACAACATTGTATGCAGTAAAATCCCTTTCCTCCACTGCCCTGCGTGTCGTCTGAAGAAGAAAAGAAGAAGAAAAAAAATGTACATTGAAAGCCAGCCTCCCCTCCGACTCATGACCACGGTGTGATCTGTTAAAGGCAACACATCTCCAGCGGCTCTCGTACACCAGTCATCACGAATCCCACCAACGTCCAACGACGCGCCTCGTCTTCCCGTCCAATTTTTTTGGCTTCTCTACGCAGTCACTGCCCATGACGAGCCAATGGCTCAGAATTATAAAGTCTCCCATGTCCGCGTCCCAAATCGAATCATCACCAATTCTTCCGCCATTCTCCCACTCTTCACTTTGCCCACCGATGCCCGCTGCAAATCAATTTTCCACCCAAGTCAGCAGAAACCATGCACGCCCTCAAAAGAAGGGGAAAAAAGTACGACTCGAGAGGTTCGTTCCCGAGTCACCATCCTAGCATCCATTCCACCCAATCACCCACCACATCGCCAACAATCATTGAACCGAGGACGCCTTACTTAGTCGAGCTGCTGTGATTACTACTCTCAGAACCCTGCCTAGACGACGCCTGAGGGGCCGGGTCGGAGGACGCTGACATCGGAGCCACGGTGGGCTTATCAACCTGCAGCGCCTGGAAGACTTTCTCCCAGCCGTCTACCATGATGTGCTCGAAGTGACGGCCCTCGTCCACTTGCTTCTGATACCAGTCCATTGTCGGGGGGTACGTGTAGACCATCTCCTTAACGTGCTTAGAGCGAAGTCGTGCCAGTCGTGCCATCTCGAACAAATCGTTGGTACATTTGGATGCGAGCTTGGGCTGCAACTGCTCCTGGCCGCGGGGCGGGTGGAAGATGATCCGTGTGTCATGGTCGTCGTCGCTCATGTGCCCAATGTCATTTTGCTGCCCGTTGTATGACAGGGCTACTTCACGGAATCCGTTCTGAATCAAATACCCACCTGCGCCAGGCACCGTGTGGTTCAGATTCTCAGTCACGAGCACGAGGAATTCAGCAGTGATATCTGCGGGCAGCGTCGATCCGAGCTGGGATTGGTGAATTTGGAACCCACCCATCCAGACTCTCTGAAGATACGAATTCGGATTCTTCTCGTGCGCGTGAAGTTGTATGTGACGCACCAGCGCCTGCTGCATCCACGTGAGCTCTTGCAGCTTTATCGAGTGGTTTGCCTCGAGCTCGTCGCCTGCGCGGACGTCCCAGATTATCAGCTCGGTTCTACCGTGCGAGAAGCCCGTGGACTTATCATGAGGGTCCACTGGACGCCATATTGCTAGCCACGGTTTCCGCCTTGGCTTGATGCCCTTGGGGAAGTTGTTGGGATCCCACTCTTCTGAAATGGTGTAGAAGAAACCGATGAACGTATTGTAGCGATTTGTCTTACTCCAGGGAAACATGAAGCTCCACCATTGATCGATCGTTGCGAAACGCATCAAGGGGTCGCCAAAATGATCCGCCATTCTCGCGTCGGCCCAGGATACTGGAATCCAGTAGAGCTTGGAATGCCGGCCCTTGTCCTGAGTGGCCAGCCAGGGCCTGATCTGATTCTCATCGTTGTTAAAGCATTGGCTTTCGAGGGCAGCGGCGAGTGGACCTCGCTTCTTCAAAGCAGTCCTCATTGCCTCGTCTGGGTCATTGACGACTGATCGATCGTATCTGGGTATTTGTATCTTCCGGGAAGCCCTGGATAGAAGAGTGGACGCCGTATCCTGCTTGTTTGTAGCCTTGGTAGAGTTGCTGGATCCAACGACGTAGAATTTTCGGTATTCATGACTATGCTCCACAGACCACCATCCGAACCAGTTGACGAGGCTCTGCTCATCATGAGGGTCAATCGACCTATCCACAAATATCACGGGGTTGACATCCGAGAAGGGGGCATCACTCTGTTCTTGTTGAGATAACCACCAATCAATGTAGAGCCAAGTCTTCTGCCGGGTCTCAAGATCCTGGTCGGTCAGAGCGCTCTGATTCTTGTCCGCTGCTACGTCCAGAGCATCTTTGTACCTCCATATTCCGTTCTCCAGCGCGACCTTCAAACCAGTCTTTTCGCCGGCGAGGTCGCGAAGATATTCATTGATATTGTACGCAACCACAAGCTTGTAGGTCGTGGGCTTCACTCGCGCGTCGAAGAACCATTTCAGCAGCTTGTAGGCCGCTTGAGGCTCAGTGACCATGAAACTCGGGGTGACAAGCACGACACTTCCGAGGGGAAACATGCGGAAGAGCCTCGTCGACATGGCGGGCACAATGTCCATTCCCCCGAGAGGTTGCGGCGGTTCCAAGTCCAAAGACTCGGAAAAGTGCCAAAAGTTGACGGGGTAATTCTGGAGCAGCTTGACGATGTGCGGAAATTGTCGAACGAAAGGAACGAGGGCCTCATGAATGATAACAATGCCGCGTTCTCTCTTCACCTTCTCGAGAAAGGCGAGCCAACTACCCGGGTCGAAATTTGTGTAGAGCTTGCAGGCTCGGTCACGTGTGGACAACCAAGAGCCGATCGACGTTTGCCATTCCACGGCCCGTTCTGGAAAGGCTAGGAAGAAGTGGCAGGGCTTCTTTCTGTCTTTGTCATACGATGCAATGAGCCGAGAATACTGTATGCCGAGGATCGTTGGAAATAGCAGCGTCTTTTCGTTGCCCACCTGGACTTGTAATCCCTCTCTTGTGCCAGGAGGGGGTCGGATGAGCTGGAAAATGGGAAATGCCGATCTGAACATAGAGTAGTTCAAGGCAACGCTACCCGGGCTGGTAGGTTCGAGGCCCAAGTTGCTCAGCTTGTCGAAGTCGGCACACTTCGTTGGAAAAATGACGAGGTTGTAACGTGAATTTGCCATGAACAGCCCAGAGGAACCGATCCTGAGGTGCTCCGCGATCACGTCCAGAGATTCGCTGTTCTCCGTAGAAGTGATACTTCCTGAACAGAGAGATTGCAGGCCTTGAGACCAAAGTGAAGGAAGCTGGTCGATGAGGGTCTGGGCCAGGAACATATGGCCAATCTCTAGGCAATCAGTATCGACGAAATCTTTCAACCACTGCTGGTCTGTATCCAGAGAAGCACCTTCGGGGATGGCATCGAAGGTAACATCAAGGATCTTAGGAGAGGTCGAAAGCTTGATCTTCTTGCCAACACTTCGGGTATTTCTGGACTTGTGCGTGGATAGAGACAGTCTCCTCGCTCCAGCTGCTGGTGGCGTCGGGGTATCAACAGGCAAGTCTGTAGCCGAACCTGCAACATCATCGATCTCCATTGGCTCGCTGAAAAGTAAAGCATCATTGGTGATCATGAGTGACTCGGCCTTGGTATAAAACTTCTCATCAGCTTTTGGAAAGCGCTCTGACCTAGACTGGGATGCAGACGGCCCCTGAGATGTGCAAGACCCGGCCTCCACATCCGTAAAGCGGACAGACTTGGCTTTCTTCTTGGGACGATCTGCGCTTGAGCTGAGACTGAGAGAACTCCTCTTGGGCAGCCTCAAAGATTTCGAAGGTCCAGCGGCTGTGCTGCCAGACCTACCAACTCGGGTTGGCGCCATTGTGATCGGTTGCTCCTGCGGTTCTTCGGCAACTTCGGAAGGCCCGCCTTCACCGTCATCGGCGTCTCTCGAGGCCTGTCTCTGCGGAGCAGTTTGTGTGTTCGTGGCGGTAGAACCTGGCGCAAACACGACATGGGCAATCTTGTTAATATCCGGCGCCTGGTCGTCCCTATCTCTGGCCCTCAATGCGGCCTTCCGCACGTAATTATGCAGTCGGTAGAGCTTGGGTTGCTGTTCGCTATTAATCTCAGCTTCGCCAACGCTTTGCCTGTGCGCTGCCTTCTTGCCCCCGGAGAAGATGTTGACACCAGCTTGAGAAGTCTTCTTCGCTATACTCTTCCTTCCTGTAAGAGGTGTTTTCGTAACGCCAGATGCAGAAGTGGAAGCAGAAGTAGCAGAAGAAGCGGAAGTCGTTGGCTTCAGGGAAGTAGGGTTAACTGGACGGCTGGGCAAGGAACTGGCAGTGTTAGATTTCCGAGCAGAACCTTGATATCCTGTGACTGATGGCAGTTCGCGATCCCGACTTGGCCACTTGCTTGGCTGGTGTGTCTGAGGCTCTTTCACGCTGTCTGGACGTGCCGGAGTCTTTGAGGATTTGGGGGGCGCTGCCTCTTTGCTCTTTGCGTTGGCAGTCTTCTTCTCGATGGCGGCAGCCTTGTCTGGGTCGAAGGTGAAGATCCGGTTAGGAGGCCGAGGTAGCTTCGGCGAATTTGCCTTGGGAGAAGACTTGGAGGATTCTAAAGCTTCGGCTGCCTTGTGGTCAATGGTGTTGTCTTCATCAGCTTCGTCAGACTTGGTGTCATCATCTTCACGCGAGTGACTGAGCGGCTCTGCCTCGTTGCCTGGGATTTCATCCACTAGCTCGGCCTCATCTTCCGAGTCCGAGTAATGATAACCCCTGAACCAGAAGCCCGTAAGGCCCTTGCCGAGTTTCTTCCGTTTGGCGTTTCTTCGGTGGTGGCGTTGCCGTGATGCCTCCAGCTCCACATGAAAAGCAGCGTTGTACTTCTCCTCAAACTCAACAGCCACGCTAGGATCTTGGGTGGCCTTCTTTTCCTCCCACTGATCTTTCAGTTCCTGGGACAGGTTCTCGAGGGGTTCCCAGGTGCACTGATCCAGTGGGAAATTGGTCCACTCGACAAGAAAGAGTGTCTTGAGCTCGCCGTCGATCTCGTGCTCTCTCTCGGCGTGGATGCCCTCGACGACGTACTCGGTATCTGGAGGATCGTTGTTGTCGGCTGTTGAAGTAAGTGAGATTGTGTCCAAGTCATCATCGTCGTGCGTGGGCGACGGGACCAACGGAGACTCGGGGCTGGAGCGCCGCCGCTGCACGTTGCCGTCCATGTTGGAGGCCCCCACGGCTGACCAGCCAATCCGTTTGGCGGAGGGGTGCCAGTGGACTGTGAAGGAGGTGTGGCAGATCGCAAACTCTTCCAAGACTAGTGCGACGCGTCTTACAGGTGCATCGCAGAGGTCCTTCAATCAGGTCTGTGTAAGTGCACTCAGTACCTAGACCGCGAACTTCAATCCGACTCGGAAGGTCGGATGAAACACGGGCAGATGTTCGCGGGTGGAAGTCGGCAGGCGAGGAAGGGACAACAGTGTGGGGAGTCCTGCAAGTCCAAGTACACTGTACCGTACCTGGCGTTACGGGTTGGGGAGTTCGCAGCAACGTAACCAGAAATCTGATGCGAGTCGAAGATCGAACGGAAAGAATGGCCGGCCTCTTGCGAAACTCGGCGCAGGCAGATATGGGAGAGGTGGGTTCTGGTTTTGAGGGGAAAGGAATGTCGAGGTTGTGGAATGTCGCCAAAATACAGTCGAGGTCGGTTCAAGTCGCGAAGCTGCCTGCGAGTTCGAGGTCGACCTTGGCAGGTGTGAGGTCAAGGAAGGACCGCCTCGAGCATGGGCAGATAATATCTTCCCACATACAGATCTGGCAAACGCGAGCTGCCGAGGACAGGCAGCGAGCGCAGTTCCAAGTTGTGTAGGACCCTTCTGTCGAGTTCTGGACAGCTTGGCAGACTGAATGAACGGCTACGAATGTTTCTGAGCATCACGGTGACCCAAGTTCGTGCCTGCGTTGAGGTGGCCGACAGGTGGCCGCCACCGGTATAATAATGACTGGGATTGTCTCGCCCAACCTTGATACCTACAGTATAGCTGCCAGGTACCCCTCGAATACTTTCCATCATGAATGACTGAACTGCAACTGCAACTGCAGAGATACGCATACTACTATGTAAGTTCGCGGCTGGGCTTATCTTGACTCTTTGTTCTACTATGTCTGCCGCCGTTATGAAGTGGTGGGGTTTGTCGAGCCATGCAGTTTTGGTGGGACAATGTCAGTCATGGCCGCCCCCTTGGGTGGCTGCAGGCACAACTAGGTCCGACCCGTTACAAGGGGCTGAACTACTAGTATATGTCTGCGTGTCTGTCGATGTAGAGTCGAGTCTCGCTCGTCAGATCTGTAATGTATCAGACTCGCATTCGGTAGTGAACTGGGATATGGCCTCCAGATCTCTTCAGATGCCGATTGGACATCTGTATATTGCCTGTCAAGACCGCCTTGGAACTCGGCTCACTTCCGGCATGAGGTAGCAACTGACTGCACCGGGGTCCAGAGTCTCGATTCTTATATCTTGACCGAACAAGAGCTCGACCTCTCGTATGCCTATGTGACAAGATCGAGTACGCAGAGTCTACCTCAGTGGCACTGCCCGGCCTCTCGTGGTAGACCAGGAAGGCCTCGGCACGTGATGGTGAAACGCCTGTTCCGATGTACGTACAGCCCGGAGTCAGAGACCGGACGCTGACTGCGACTGTAAGATGGGCTGGGGCGGTCATGTGTGATTCGGTCGTCTTCCTCCTCCCTCTCTTCGAACCCGGATCTCGCTCTTCACCAAGACGGCCTGGGCGTGTTTCTTTTTGTTCGGAAACAGCCTTACCAACTATCCAGCAACCCATCTCTGTAAAAAGACCCTGAGGCCCGTCTCCAAGGACCCGCTATTCTTAGTGCCAACCACACTATCCATCAACCTAAACTTATCCCTCTCGGGCTGCCTTGCCGAGCGTTGAACTGCACACCTCCTTTTCCGCCCATCTTCAACCGCATAGCTGGCATTCCTGAATCCACCATCCTCCCGCGAGCAACAATCCACCGACGGTCAACAGATTCTCCAAGGCAGCACTCTCTCCACGACTCCCCGAGGCGAGCTTCGACATCTCTTTCCGTCAGACACCACGCAAGCCTTTACCTACGTCACCACAGTCTGTCGCGACCATGGCCAACGACGAATACGATGTGAGTCTGAGCTGTGTCCAGCGCTCGGCGCTTAGCTCCCACCTTCTGCTGCATTGCGCTGACTTTCGAGCCTCTCAACAGTTTCTTTTCAAAGGTACATCTCCCAAACGAAGCGCCCGCCCGCGGCCCTGCCCGCTCCCCCATCCTCCGTCCCATCCTACGATGCTGAAAGCTAACGCCGCCCTCCCGTAGTGGTGCTGATCGGTGACTCCGGCGTCGGAAAGTCCAACCTGTTGAGCCGATTCACGCGGAACGAGTTCAACCTAGACTCCAAGTCGACCATCGGCGTCGAGTTCGCCACCAGGTCCATCCAGGTCGACTCCAAGACCATCAAAGCGCAGATCTGGGACACTGCCGGCCAGGAGCGGTACCGCGCCATCACCTCTGCTTACTACCGGGGTGCCGTCGGTGCCCTGCTCGTCTACGACATCAGCAAGCACCAGACCTACGAGAACGTCACGCGGTGGCTCAAGGAGCTGCGCGACCACGCCGACGCCAACATCGTCATCATGCTGGTGGGCAACAAGAGCGATCTGCGGCATCTCAGGGCCGTGCCGACAGAGGAGGCTAAGGCGTTTGCGAGTACGTTCATATGGGGAAGGACAGATCACAGCTACGTGAGGACTGACCGTTGGCATAGGCGAGAACCACCTGTCCTTCATCGAAACGTCTGCTCTGGATGCCAGCAACGTTGAACTCGCGTTCCAGAACATCCTGACCGGTACGGATCATCCCTAGCCTGACTAACGCTCAACAGGCGAAGCTAATGAATCACTCTTCCACAGAGATCTACCGAATTGTATCAAGCAAGGCCCTCGACAGCGCCGATGGTGCCCAAGCCACCATCGGAGCAGGAACCGGCATCACCCTCACCAATCCAGTACAGGACGAGAAGGCCGGAAGCAAGTGTTGTTAACTCGACGTTCCGAGGAAGAGCCCCTCACATGGTGTTCCGGATGGGCTCGTGTGCACGAAACTGATGATACATGGCGTCACGTATCTGAGGGGAAAACACAATTTTGGCAGTGGAGAAGGAGAAGAGACAAACCACAGAAATAGGCGATGGGATTACGGATCTGCGGACGGGTCTCACCATTGGGGCGGTTTTTGACGATTGATTTTCTCAACTACTAGGGAGTCATGCTACTGTGTTTCTTCTGTTTTGTCTGTGCTCTTTGTGCGTTTCGTTATGAGGCAGGTGTAGTATTAATTCTTGATATTGACCACGGCGTGGGTCTATGTCGAGTTCAAATGAAACCGTTGTAATGATAGAATTCCAACATCAACACGTGTCCTGTTGTCAACTTGTCTCGGTTGCCTCAACATGAGCCCGGCTGACAGCCAAGCCGTAGACCAGGCGACCCCTCCATGCTTAGTCTCTCATCAGCAGAACGAAACATCCTGCGGCTGAGGAGGGGAACTGAAAAGGAGCTCTGACCGCCCCCAAGAGGACAGGAAATGGGTCTGCGGGCACTCCGACATTTCGCCAATTCTGGGACGATCTGCTGTTGGGAGACCAAACACGGCATCTCATTCAACAAGAGCTCAATGCTTGGCCCACAGCTCTCCCACCGCTCTGCCAGGTGGATTTCACATGTACTTGGGCGTGTTTGGTAGGCTGGTAGGTCAGGAGGGGAACAGACCCCTGAGCGCGCTAATGCAAGCAAGGCTCTCTTATCGGCTTATCGGGGATAAGGCAGGGGTCAATTTTTCGAGAGTCGGCTCTTGAATTTCGAATGCGCCGTCCATGATCTGTCTCAACACTGATCCGCTCCCAAGGAGAGAGCATCGTGTTACAATACCCTCAACTTACTTGGTTCCTGCGACACAATGGCCACCGTATACAAGTCGCTCTCTAAAGCCAATGGCTCCAAGGATGAGGAGGCATCCACCAAGGGCCCCAGGAAGAACAAGCAGAGGGTCCTGGCGCTGTCGTCAAGAGGCGTCACGTACCGGTAAGACCATTCCTGCGCAAAGAGCCCTCGCGGTCGATCTCATCATGGGAGAACACAAAGGCTGACCATGCGACTCGGATTCCATGCCGCAGACACCGACATCTCCTCAACGACCTCGCCGCCATGATGCCCCACAGCCGGAAAGATGCCAAGTTCGACTCCAAGTCCAAGCTGTACCAGCTGAACGAGCTGGCCGAGCTGTACAACTGCAACAATGTGCTGTTCTTCGAGGCGCGCAAGGGTAAGGACCTGTACATGTGGGCGAGCAAGGTACCGAACGGGCCCACAGTGAAGATGCACGTGCAGAACTGTAAGAGAGACCGACACCCGAACTCACACCGGAGACAAGAGCGTGGAAGGCTGACAAGATTGATAGTGCACACGATGGAAGAGCTCCACTTCACGGGCAATTGTCTCAAGGGCTCGCGGCCCATCCTGTCCTTCGACGCCGCCTTCGACGCCGACCCGCACCTGCAGGTCATCAAGGAGCTGTTCACGCACATTTTCGGCGTGCCCCCAGGAGCCCGCAAGTCCAAGCCCTTTGTCGACCACGTCATGGGTTTTACCGTTGCGGATGGCAAAATCTGGGTGCGAAACTACCAGATCAACGAGGTGGAGAAGACGACGGTCGACAAGGACGGCGACGAGGACATGGAGGATGCGGATGGCAAGAAGAAGGCGAAGAAGAGCAGCAGCAGCAGGGTCAGCAAGGACACGGACATCGGCCTGGTCGAGATCGGGCCTCGATTTGTCTGCACGCCGATTATTATACAGGAGGGCTCGTTCGGTGGGCCCATCATCTACGAGAACAGGCAGTTCGTCTCGCCGAACCAGGTCCGCGCGGACCTGAGGCGGAAGAAGGCGGGCAAGTACAATGGGCGCGCGGAGCGCAAGGGGGAAACCCTCACGCGGAAGGATCGTTTGGGTCTGCGGACGAACGGGGAGACAGAGAAGAAGCGTGATGCGTTGGCGACGAAGGCGGTCTTTGCTTGAACATCATGGGTTTGGCGTTACGGCTGCGAAAATTGGGATCGGGGGGCTCTGCTGATGCTATACCCTGTGTTGATGAACACATACATTTTGAAATACTCCAGCCTCGAAGACGGTCTCCCGACCAGGTCTGCCTGTTGTGCGTTGTGCTCTTCAAAGGAACATTTCATTTCCTTTGAACCGGGGGACCCATCCGCAAGTCCAGACATGCACTCAAATCCATCGCCATGGGAGTTGATAAGTGTGAACTCACCCAAAAAAACGCTATGAGATACTTGCCGACCTTTCGAACACCGCCGTTTGTCATTTACCACAGACATTACAATCTACCGTTCTTCGCATTTATAGTATAGAATTGAAGATTGTGCTCTCACGGCAGCGCATCATCAGCGCGCGCGCCGGCGCTGCGCTACTGGCGCGAACGTCCAATGGCTGACGACCGACCCCCTGCCCTGCCATCTTCTCTCCCCCAACCTGTTAACCTGTATCCATCAACATACAGAAAAGGATCGACAGGTATCGCGATTCCACTGATGATAGCGTCTTCGCATCCGAAGATGTTGATCAACTTGAGAACACTTCCGCCCCTTTTCGATAGCCCCAACGTCGGGGTGAGCAGCCTGTGAGCACATCGGATTCGTGGCCTTGATGGTGGAAGACCTTTTTGGTTTCTCTCTTCCTACCATCGAGGTTTGTTCTACTTCTCTAGAAGACTTACTCGATTGACCAAACTTGCAATTCCCATGGTCCTTGATCGCTACCAAGGAAAAAGACGCATCTTTCATCTTTACCGTGAGTCCTTATCCCGCTGATGTGGTGGTGGGAGACTTACAGGACATTTAGGACCAGCCTGCCTACCTTTCAGCATCAAACTCAAAGACATGGCATCCCAACCACTGCCTTCCAAACAGGCACAGGTTCCCGGAGAGGCTCCTGAGCACAACCTCGTCGGCATACCCGTCGAGATGGTCATGAAGATTTATGAACACCTCGATCTACAAAGCGCCTACAATTTGAGCACAGCCAGCAGGAGACTTTTGCATATCTGGAACGCTAATTGGGAGAGCCTTACGTTGTCTATTCTCAAGACAGAGCTGAGCCCATTCGATCATCTCTTGCAATACATCGTAATCAAGCACGAGGACGTCAACATTACTTGGGGCCCCTGCCTGCGCCGCCGGATCTACCACAAAGGTAAGCTCATCTCCGAGGGCGAGATCCCGAGGCCAGGTGAGGAGGATCGCCCCTTACTCCCACCGGTCGCGTTCGACGAGGGTCATTTCCGCGCTCTCATCCAGAACTGGCGCACCGTCAAACAGTGGGAGCAGTTTTTCCCTCAATATCGATTCCGTGACTCCTCGGCGGACTGCCGGGGTTTGCGGCCTCATGAGAAGGAGCGGCTCCGTCGTGCTTTGTACCATTGGCTGTCGTACGCCCGGTACTTTCATTGGGACATGCTGCGACCTCCAAGCGATACCTGGCGCAGGAAGCTGCTGCTATTGTCGAATTGCGAGCTGTGCGAGCTCGACGATCTGTGGCAGACGGTTGTCTCGATGGTTGAAAAGGATATCTGCAAAAGCACCGAGCAGGTCATGATGGAGGGCGTGAGTCTCGCAGAAACCTGCCCGGTCACGAAGCAAGTACTAACGGGGAGATTCCAACAGGGTGTAATCCCACTCGCCACGGCGGAGCGCCTCAGCTTTGGTTCCTCCTTGTCGAATCTCTCTAGGTATTTTGGGGTGATGCTGCCAGTTCGCCTCGGCAACCCCGGCGGCGTCAACGGCGTGATCGTCGACACGTTCCTCAAGCTCGGCCCCCGCGACATTCTGCGTTTTGCCCTCAACCGCTTCGCCTACTCTCGCGACATGATCATCCGCGAAGTGCGACTGGCCTACCCCAACATCCTCCAGGACCGACAGAGGCTGGGCTACGCGCTCGACGCGGTGCTCGCGGAGCGGCGGCCCGCTGACTACATTTCGGAGCACTGTGGTGACAACCTCGGTGCATCCTTCAAGTTGTCGGGTGGTATTCTCGATTATGACGATGCGATGGATGCCACGTTTCGGAAGGCTATGGACTATCATGATGTCCGGGAGAGGGCGCTTGAGTGGCTTGTGGACGGCACGTCTGGTCTGGGGGTCAGTTGGGCTCTGACAGCGGGAATAGGTCGGCTTGAACCTTAGGCGGTGGCCTTTTTCTTTCTTTCTTTCTTTTTTTCTTTTTTGGTACTGGCTCGCTCTTCCACTTCCAGGCTGTCTGATGTGGCTTGTATGTGGTGGCCGAGGTTGTCATTTCCGATATGCAAGCTGTGCTCCTTCACATACATGTGTGTACCACTATTACACATCTGCCGGTAATGGCAATCTATGGACTGTCGTACTGTTTTGATGCGCTGGATACGATCAGATTTGACATGACTGCAGTGGTTATAGTGTCTACGGTGGTGGTGTCTCCTCTTTGAGCTCTTTGAGAATCACAGGAGATCTTAGCAGATGCGTCGCAAACCGGCCACCCAGATTTCACTTTTAAGCCAGAAATTCAATGAAATCATTTGACTGTAATAAATGTAGACTTAAGCCTTGACAATGAAATGATTCTCATAACACTTCACGCTGATTTGTGAAAGTAAACGTCGTTGCTGCTTCTCAGGATTGATAGTGGGCAATTTAGCGCGGCTGACAAGAACGGCGGCCACCACCAAACCACGCGCACCATACGCTGCAATCTTGGAAACCCTCAACCTCACAGCAGGGATCACCACTGACTGCCACCCACCACGGCGCGCGAGCCTTCTCTGCACGTCTTTTCTCTTGCGCCGTCACATGGGAAACCTCCAGCCTTCATTCCGGAGTATCGTTTCATCTTTCTGGAGCGCTTCTGTGGGGGCGCTAGTCCGGCGCCTTTGTGTCGCATTCCTCTCTGCAGCAACGACCGAGCAACGGCCAGACGACTCGGGCGCGTCTCGCGAATTTTGTCGCAGTTTTGAGGTGAGTTATAAAAAGTGAGATGGTTTGCACACGCGGATCCTTTTGCGACAGCTCAGAGTGAAGTCTCGCTTTGCGGCGCGGTCAAGCGACCTGGAAATGGGTGGCCGTGGTGTGGGATAGGTAGCACCTGCAACACCAACCCATTTTGTGTGCTCTTGGAAAGGCGCAATAGAGTCTCATTTTAAAGGAGCGTCCGTAAAGGAGCTTCCTTAAAGGAGCTTCCGCCCACTCGTCTCATATCAGCCGATTAGGAGCAGTGCTCTTAGACTTTGAAGCATCTTACACTGACCTCTCTTGCAGATACAGACTTGGACCTGGATTTGATCCGCTTTGCCTAAACAGCGAGTCCTGGTGCACCTGGTGGCAAGATCTAGTGGGACTGGTCAAGATGACCACGATGGAGGAAGGAGACACCGACGTCGTCATGGACGGCGATGGTCAAAACGGAGGCGTCGACCCAGCGTGTGGCTTTGAACAGTTCGGCGACGTGCCAGCCTTCAATGCAAGCACTCCATCAGACGACATGAATGAGGTGGACGACTTCGATACTCCGCCAGATTCCACCGACCGTCCCACCTCTCGGCAGCCGCGGCGTGGCCAGCTGTCAACCGGTGTCTGCTACGACGACCGGATGAAGCTTCACGCCAATGCCGACTTTGGCGGGAAACCCCATCATCCGGAAGACCCTGGGCGGATAGAACACATCTTCGGCAAGTTCAAGAAGGAAGGCCTGGTGTTCATGGGCACGCCGGCGGAGGCCCTGCAGATTAAGATCACCAACCCTACCAAGTACATGTGGAGGATCCCGTCCAGAGAGGCGACCGAGGCAGAGATCTGCACCGTCCACCTCCCGCAGCACTACGCATGGGTGCGCAGCCTCTCCACAAAGACGACGGAGGAGCTGCGCCAGATCACCAAGATCATGGATGCGGGGCGGGAGTCCATCTACGTTGGAAGCATGACGTTCGACGCCGCGCTGATTTCCGCTGGTGGTGCCATCGAGACATGCAAGGCCGTCGTCAGCGGTGAGGTTAAGAACGCCTTCGCAGTGATCCGTCCGCCAGGTCATCACGCTGAGTACGACTGTGCCATGGGTTTCTGCATGTTCAACAACGTGCCCATCGCCGCGAAGATGTGCCAGCAAGATTATCCAGACGTGTGCCGCAAGATCCTTATCCTCGACTGGGACGTGCACCACGGCAACGGTATCCAGAACATCTTCTACACCGATCCGAACGTTCTCTATATCTCCACGCACGTGTACATGGGCGGTCATTTCTATCCAGGCCAACCGGAGAACCCTAATACGCCTGATGGCGGCCCGGACAAGTGCGGTGCTGAAGCCGGCATCGGGAGGAACGTCAACATCGGCTGGCATGACCAAGGCATGGGCGACGGAGAGTACATGGCGGCCTTCCAGCGGATCATCATGCCGATTGCGCAGGAGTTCGACCCGGATCTCGTCATCATTTCGGCGGGCTTCGACGCAGCCAACGGCGACGAGCTCGGCGGCTGCTTCGTCACCCCCGAATGCTACGCTCACATGACACACATGCTGATGTCCCTCGCTAACGGCAAGGTCGCGGTGTGTCTCGAGGGCGGCTACAACCTGCACGCCATCTCCAACTCGGCGCTGGCGGTCGCGCGCACGCTCATGGGTGAGCCGCCGCCACGCATGACGCTGCCCAAGATCAACAAGGACGCGCACAAGACGCTGGATAGGGTGCGGGCGTACCAGGCTCCGTATTGGGAGTGCATGAGGCCTGGGGTCGTCAGGATCCCCGAGATCATGAAGACCGAGGGCAAGAGGATGAACGATGTGCTGCGGACGGATCAAATGGTCGGATACGCGGAGAAATATGACATGTTCCCGCTATACATCCAGAGAGAGGCGCTCTTCAGGACGTATGAGAACCAGGTGCTGGTTTCGAGGGAGATCGACGCAGCCCGGAATATTCTGGTTGTGCTGCATGATCCGTGAGTATGTTCTTTCTGAGAGGGCTGGGACGAGAGATTGACAGCAGCAGGCCTGAGATTGTGGCACAGCCGGACACCTTAGACAACAGTGTCGATGCCAGTAATTCGTGGGTCGTAAGTTGCACCAGTATTTCCACGCCAACGGTAACGTGGCCACTAACGGAGAACAGATGGATGGCGCCACCAGATTCGTTGAGTGGGCACATTCGAAGAAGTTCGGCATCATGGACATCAACGTTCCTCGCCGCACACGCGTATGTCTACTGATCTTCCTACTGCTGGACCAAGACACTGACGCGACGATAGGGCACTCTTCCATATGCGCCAAGCGGGGACGACAACAGACTGGAGGCCGAGATCCGAGAGCTGATTTGCTACCTCTGGGACAACTATCTACAGCTCTACGACGCGCAAGAGATCTTCATCATGGGCGTAGGATATGCATATATTGGTATTAAGATGCTCCTCCTCAACCGAAGTGACGCCTCACCGCCCGGCAAGTTCTCTTTTTCTGTCTTATTTAGAACGAGCCTTCCCTGTCTCTTTTCACCCTGTGCTTTCTTCGCAGTCGTTCTTCCCCATAGCGTTCGCTAACATCTACTCGAGTTAATACAGACTGCAAATCTAAACTCTCGGGCGTTGTCAACTTCGTCACCGGCAACCTGCGCCCCATCCGTTCTGACGTCGATGAGGCCCTGTCTCATTGGTACAAAGTCAACAGCCGCGTGTACGTGTCCAACGACCACGCGTGCTGGATGGACCCAGCGCAAGAGAAGAAGGTCCGCAAGAAGCGCTTCGGCACCGTCATCCGCAGCCCCGAGACGACTCTCAGTGGCATGATGTGGCGCCACGCGGGTGAGGTGCAGGAGTACATGTGGGAGCGTGCCGCTAAGGAGGAGGGCGAGGCCGGCGACACCACAGAGGAAGACGCGATGGGTATGGCGCCTGGTGTTGGTGCTGTGGTGTAGGAGACGTCTCTTACTCTGTGGTATGGTGGGAGAGAGTTGTGGCGTGGGAGGTTGGTGGATGAGGGAGGGGATGTTGATCTCGTGTCATGGGGAGAGTCCGGACTAGGGAGGCGGATGCAAAGGTCGTCTACTACGATGGTGGGCATCCTAAGAGTGTGGATGGAGAATATATTCCTTGAGTCTGGCGACGATCGAATCCGGGTGTGCGTGCGCCATATGGGACGCGATGAGGATGGGTAAAGACTTGGGAATGGCTCATTCCATGGTTCAATCTTACGTTGCGCGCCCGGGAAGAGGGGATTAGCCATGGTTGAAATCAGGGATGAGCGTTTCGTGCGGACTCGCTTTGTTCACGGCTGCCAATACTATGCCTCACGATGAGAACTGGCCTTACGACTTGGCTTTGCTGATGAAATTCAGACTGTAGCGGTATTCATTCTCCCCGGCGGCTTGCCTTTCCTCGCATCAACAGGCCGACTCCGTCCTGGAGCATGGTACCCTGTTGTCTTGGATCCGTCATGACTTGCTTGGCTACGTGATCAAGCTCACCCCAAGCTGACAGAGAGATATCAAAGTAGTAGGGTCCCGTCGCCAAAATACTATGTATGGTAGGCTTTCTCTCTGAATACGGACTTGGAGGCGGGCGACTATCTATGACAAGGCAAGGGTACCTTACCTAACGTTGAAACAACCGGTTTCCTTATCGATAAGGCTGACTCATCCAAATTTCCCAAATTCAACGTCGCTCGCCTCAGCGTCACCCATCGCCAACCTTGCGAAAACAACCTCACTCCACAACACAACCAATCCCGGATTTAGCATCTCATTCTCCATCAAGGATCATTGTTCCATCACCGTAATAGTTCAATACTCCCAGGCTTTAGATTTTTTGACTTGACCATATGAGTTGTGTGCACCGACTCTGTGCACTGTGACCTCACCCTCACCTCGCTGGGCAGCCCTGGAAACCTGAAGACTGATAGAGAAGCTCATTCTCCTGGTTTTTTTTCCAACCTCCACCACCACCACCATGGAGCGTGCAGATCGTACTAGAAGGTAAGTGAGAAGAAAAAAAAGATGATTGGTTTGCCATTGTTTCTTCATTTTTTACCCCAAGTGCACCAATGATATTTTTTTGCTTCGAGTTGGAAGACAATGGCACTGTCACTATGTGATCTATTGTGCCCTCGCAGCAATCTGGCTGCCACCCACGGGGCAATGGACCAGCCCTAATACTTAAGAGCTCTCAAACGGGCATTGAGAAGCATCTTCGACCTGCGGACTTGGAGGATCAACGAACCAGAGGATCTTTGGTCAATTTCACACGAGACCGCTTCAGCTATCACTGTTTGGCCAACGACCAACTACGATTCCTACCTATCTGGTTCTTGAGATTCCGTCGGGTTGTCTACGACGCTGTTCTCCTTCCAACTCACTCTTCTCCCAACCATCCTCCAACCAGCCATCATGGACCGTTCCGTGAAGCCCGCTCGTTCTGCCGAGGAAATCCGCAGCCTCATGAGAGCCAGCCGCATCGTCAACCTGCTCCCACCAGGCCATTACGACGGACTGAGGGCTGCCTCGGAGGCCCGCAAGCTCCGCGCAGAGTACTCTCACCTCGCTTATCCTGGGCACCCACCTTTCTCCAATGCCTCGATGGGGATGACCATGTTGAACTCGGGACTCGACCAGCCACCAGTCGTCAACGAGAGCGCGTTCCTCATACAGATCGGATACGCCGAGGACACCTGGAGCGAGGACGAGTCTCTCGCCACGGATGAAATCTTCATCTCGCCCTCGCCAGTGCTGCAGTCGGTTGAGGGGGGGGACTTGCAAACTGGACCTGAGCAACAAATATGCTCCTGTCCGCAGTCCCCTGACTACGGACCGCCTAGTCGAGGCTCGTCCCTCCCAGACTACGAGTCGGAACCAAGCACGACTCGACTACCCACAGTCTCCCCTCCACAGGACGGTGGACTAGAGAACCTCATCAGCCCGACGCCCTTTCACTACGAACCCTCATCGTTCAGTCCCACCGCCTCGCCCGGGTATAGACAGCCACCGAACCCAGGCTGTCCGTACAGGTCTCCCCGGATGAGAAGTCTGTCTGAGAAAGCGCGCGTTGAGCCAAACAGCGACCAGGTGTACGACTTCTGCCAAAACCAGGGCTTTGAGGTGTACCAGGACCAAGAGGCATCATATGTCCCCGGAACATTTATGGGCGTCGATCCTCGGCCTGTATCTGCTGAGAGGGCTTCTGACTCCGGGCTGTCACTGCTCGAGCTGCCGAGCGGCATGTGGGGTGGAGGCTGGAGTAACCCGAACGAAGTCGTGTCTGTCCGTCCTGTGGGCTATGGCTGTGGAGTCCCTGCACCCTCTTCCTATCCTCGGGGATTGAGAAATGGACATGCAGTCGCTGCCCTAGTTCCGGTCTTCTCGGCCGGCGAATCGCAAATCCCTCCACCGTTTTCTTCATCTCGCAACACAGAGCGTTTTCTAGGCCGTCGTACTAACCAGGTCATCACCAGATACGAGGATGGAGAGGTCCTGCGCTACGGAGCTGGAGAGAGTTACAGACCATTCAACAACCGAGACCGGGAGCGCTCACCACCACGGAGAGCTCGCAGCCCTGTGAGAGCCCGCAGCCCTGTGAGGGCCCGCAGCCCTGTGAGAGCCCGCAGCCCTGTGAGAGCCCGCAGCCCTGTGAGAGCTCGTAGCCCTGTGAGAGATCGCGAGAGAGATCGGGACCGGGATCTCCGCGCACGCACACCACCTGTCGCCAGTGACAGCTACGTTCCCAACAGGTCACCAAGGCGTCGCTCGCGCAGCCCTGACAGATACAGGGGACCGGACCGTGCACGCGACAGTGGCGGTGAGAGCTGGCGGCGCATGGACAACAGCCGTGCCCGGATTCGAAGCCCAGTCAGGCGCGTATCGCCCCGAAGGAGCCCCCGTCGGTCCCCCGGCCGCTATTCGCCGGCTCCGAGACGGGATGATAGGTTCGACAGGGCCCGCTCGCCCCGCCGTGACTTTGACATCCGTGACCGGTAAGTTCCCAATATCCACTTCCTTCCTTTCACATCAGCACATCAACAATCAACAACTCGCAACCACGATGGCATATTGGGGCCCACCAAAGCCTCCCTATTGGCGCCCGCGCTCACAATTACCTTGTAGGCGCCGATCGCGATCGCCTATTGATCGCAACCGTCAAGACCGTGCTCGCTCACCTTTGCGACGCTCTCCTCCCCCTCCCCGCGGCGGTGCATCATATCGACCTCCTCGATCGCGTAGCCCCGATCGTCGCGATGATCGATACGGCCCAGTCTCGAACTTCAGGCGGCCTTCACCCATGCGAGAGCGAGAGTCAGCTGTCGCGTCCGCCATGACGTCGCGCTCCAACTCACGCTCACGCAACCAGTCACCTCGTCCCATCTCGCGCGGTTACGACAATCGCTCTCGCCAGCACTCACCTCTGCCTCACTCTCCCGCCGGCTTCAGCGACTCCAACTCCATCCCCGTTCCTGTTCGCACGGCTACGCCCAGAAACCAGACACCCCTCAGGTCTCCGCCTCGCGCTAAGTCACCGCCGCGCGGACCTGCAGCTCTGAGAGCGCCACCGACTGGTCCCAGTGCGGCTCGAAGTTTCACGGTTGCGAATGGCACGCCTGCACCGTCGCGGTATCCCGCTACCCCAGCGGGCCCTCACTCTCGTGCAGATGCTACCAGCCCTACCATTCCTCCCTCGGGTCCCCGTGGCTACGTGCCCCCTCAACGCGGTGGAGGCTTTGGCCCCCGTGGCGGTCGCGGATCATGGTCTGGCCCTTCTTCGCGCTTTGCACCACCGCCTGTCTCCCCAGCGACGCCCCACTCCGCCAACCCCGTGCCGACCGGCCCACGCGCCTCCATTTCGGGTGCATCCTCCCCGTCTGTCGCGTCCAAGCCCTTCAACCCACCCACCGGCCCTGCCGCACAGAGTGGCCAGCGTATGACCATGGCGCAGAACCTGATGGCCGGCCTGCCGCCCATCGTTCCAGGTGGCAGACTCGACCCCAACTCGACCCCGCTGACGAACGGCGTGACCAAGGACCTGGAGGCACACCACCGACGGCTCAAGGAGGAGGAGGAGCGTCTGCGTGGTGAGCTGCGGGGCAAGGACGAGAAGCTGCGCGCTGCGCTGCGCATGTGGGAGCGTCTGGACCGCGAGAGCAAGGCATACGAGCTCAAGAGCGAGCTGTCGAACCAGAGCCTCAAGAAGATCGCCGGGGAGGGCGCTGCTGGCGCTGCGTTCTAGGAGGATTAAAGACATCTGAAAGCAAGAACTACGGACCGCAGGGCACGCTTGTGCTCTGGTGATTGAAAGAGGCCTCCTACAAGAATGCGAAGCATGATTCTGATGTGGTTGGGCTGGGTGTGTTACTTGCGCTGCTGGTCGTGGCGAAGATGCACCATGATCCAGCAATCATTATTGGAGGACTCTCGACATGTCATGCAAGCATAGCACCTACGGCAGGAGTCTCTCGCGTGCGCAAGCATCACAACCACCTGAAGGAAGGCGGTGGTTTTGAAGAAGAAAAAGATGGTGGAAAGTTTGTGACCGAGTTTACGAGGACCAGCAAGGGAAAATTCGGTGCGCTGTGTTGTACGATAAACTTGATTACATCGGCTGCCTTGCCCTCTGCGCACGATCCGTCCACCACGCACGGAGCTTTTTGACGGATCCCTTTTGCAGAGGCAGGCGAGACCAAAAGAGGAGGCTTTCTTCGGTTTTGTAAGCATGACCGATTCGCCGCATGGGAAGGGAAGGGAGAATCAAGAAGAACAACGCCAAAAAAGAAAGAAAAAAAAGGGG